>WMED01005977.1:0-18943 GCA_019650415.1 Pipa parva | reverse complement strand
TTTTCAAATTCCTCCTGTAGATATACGGTATATGCAGCAATGCAATGAAGGAATGTTCTGTGTCCTTATATGTTAATGACTAGTATTAAGCATACATTCTCAAACTTGTCTTTGAAGACTCTACAATAGAGCATATATTGTAGAGTATATATTGTATATACTGTATTTGCAAAACAACACAGATTCTGATAGATTCATCTGTGATATTTTTTGAGAATCTATATTTTAAAGTAAAACATCCATTTTGTGTGACAGTGTACAATATAATAATTTATTCCAAAGCCATTGATTTTAAAGGGGCTCTACATTGCTAAGGTAACTGCACACATACATATAAAACTCCTTAATACTAAGCCATTTGCTGACTCAAATAGTTAAAAATATGTTTAGGGAATAAACAATACTTGCAGTTTGTTTCTCTTAATTAGTTTTCCTGAGAGCTGACATTTTCCTCCCCCCTCTCCCCCTCTCTTTCTGTTCTGCAAGTCAGGCAACATGAGAAGAAAAAGTTGCCTGACTGCTATTGGTTAAGCAGTGTGCTGACCTTTTGGCTGCGTAAAGTTGGAATGCAGGAGATTACAGAGGGAAAGCTGACTTGTGCACATGTGCTAAGTAGTAAGTAGGGTAAAAATGTCAGGGGGAAAGTACCTTTTCATGGAAAACTGGCCAGTACACATCACAAACATTTCCAGGTGCGGAAGTTTATCAGTGCTGCCTACACAATCATTCTGCGTCACATGAAACAACTACTGGGGATAGATGCTACAGCATATTTAAAGAGGTAATTTGACTATAGTTCCCCTTTAAATTGCCTTGAGTTTATGTGCTTGCTGTTTATAAAATGTTTCAGTGCTGAACATACTGTAGTCTCAAAGCTATTGTTTCTGTTTTATGACCTGGTTTAAAAATGATTGAGAAAAGAAAGATGACACACCTCTGTACTAAAGCATCCCCTACTCATCTGATAAATACATGAGGCTTATTCACTAAGGTGCGAATTCGACTGTCAAATTCGCAAATTCCCATAGTAAATCCGTATCAATTTCCCCATTGTAAAGTCACGACAATTTTTTAATGTTAAGATTGTGACAATTTTCCCATAATAAAGTCGCAAGTGCAACAGTATTCTCATTATAAAGATGCGACTGCAACGGTAGCTGCCTATTGCAACTGTCATTATCTGGCGAATTCGCACCTATATGCAACAATTCGGACTTTAGTGAATAACCCCCTCGGTCTCTAGTACCCACAATAAGCTAGGAATCCTACCGTGGTCACACATAACTCATCAATAGCATGAAAAAATACAGTGTAAATATCTTCATATAATTTACCAAAAAGGTTCCAAAGGATATCTCTAAAGCATGGATGGAGGGAGCAAACATGGATGCGTCTCTTCCCTCTAGTGTGGGGGCTTCTCTCTGCATTATCCCAAACTAGCATAATGTGCTCTTAAAAGCAGTGGAAATGACCTGCACGACTGGATCCTTCATCCTCTCCTGCCCAAAGTAAACAAGGTAAGTGCTATAGTGCTGGTCAAATTCACATCACTGCTTCTATTTAACTGACTGTGCCACACTATGCACCCTCCAGTGTCTGCCGCCGTTCGCTAAGCCTGTTCGCTGGTTAGAAAATAAGGAGAAGCAGATTTATGACTTCCCCAGTATAGTCTCATGAAATGATGCAAAGTGAATTTGACAGGCGCATTTGCACTTTAGCCAATGACCCCCCCCCCCCCCCCCCCCCCTTATTACAAAGGTTTGGAGAGTCAAGCCCCATTACTGATGCACAGTCACATGAAAAGGAGTTTTTTTATTCCAAGTTCTGAATTTTAAATAGAATCACTGAAAATCCGAGCTTCGGTTTATGCAATAACTTTATTTTGTTCCAGACAAAGTCCTGTCCAGACGGACTGTTTGGTTTTCCATCTTTGTTGATTTATGTGGTGGGAAAAAAAAGCAGGAATCAAATTCAGATATTAGATTAAGAAAACAAACTATCTGAGTGAACAATTGTCTACCTTGGTTAAACAAATGGTTTCAGTGCTCTACAAGTTGAAATCTGATGGTTCAAACTGTCAGTAGAAAAAGAAATCAATTAGCTCTGCTGACCAGTCATAATACTGCTTTAGGGAGTAAAAACCCATTTTATTGCTGGCTTAAATCGCAAGCCATTTCAGAAAAACATATTAACAACTGGCAATGCTATGCAAGGATGATTCACTGAATGTCATGTTATCTGACATTTTGTAGATGTTTTAATGGCCTCGGGATTTCATCGTTATACATGAATGCCCTTCAACTAACATTGGGAATTTCTATATTTTATTTAAAGGGCAGCAGAGATCACTGATAACCGAGGGTGTTATCAGTCAAATATTAACTGAACTCCAGTTCTGGGTTTGATTCCACCCTGGACTTCATCTACATGGAGTTAGCATGTTCTCCCTGCACTTGCATGGGTTTCCTCCCACAATCCAAAAACATACGTGTGTGACTGACTAGGGAAACTAGATTGTGAGCTCTGTGGAGAGTGAATGAAGAACCTATGTATAATATAGTAGCACAAAAAAATGAACAAAATACAAATTAAGGAATAAAAATTATAATGTTTTACAACTGATCCCTTCCACTGATAGGCCTTGTTCACAGTACAGGAGGTTTTTTCCCCATACAATTATTAAAGTAAAGATCTGC
Source organism: Pipa parva (assembly GCA_019650415.1). Taxonomy (NCBI): domain Eukaryota; kingdom Metazoa; phylum Chordata; class Amphibia; order Anura; family Pipidae; genus Pipa; species Pipa parva. The sequence goes on along the minus strand of WMED01005977.1, from coordinate 16,247 downwards.
AATATCTGATAGAACTTGATAGCACAATTTTGGGACCTTAGACCCCAATGCTCAATTTGGGTTTAGGATTCTCTACATTCCCCTCTAGTTATTTTCTATCCCAGATCCTGTGCCTACCCATATACTCCTCCCCAAGCATTGTGGGATTGTAGCACAATCTATTTATAAATTATATCCTAAGGAGCTAGTTGTGTAGTAACAACAGCTCCTTTCCTCATACATAAGCCATGAATTCCCTTTCATTTGTTTAGCTTGCAGCTGACCAGTGATATATTTGTTATTGTACTTGCACACTTTTGTCCACCATTTTATTAATGTATGACTAACAGCCTTCACAGCTTTCAAAGAGACTTATCCAGCTCATAGTCATTCAATCTAAATTGTAAATTTCATTAATAATATCATTTTTACATATCCACTGAATGAGGCCTTAGGTTGCCCAAATGCATTGACCAGTTTGGCAATTTGTTAATCGATGTGAGCAAACGATTGTTTGATTGATCACAATCCAATTTCATTGGAAAGTGTAAATCCAGTTCCTCAAAGACCTTTATTGCTCTAAGTAGCTCAGAAACCAAATGACTGACATTTTCATGGGATTTTATCCCAGATTTTACTCGGCTCTACTGAGTCTAAAATGGCATTGCCAGTGATATAGGATTTAATAAGCATATAGCTAGGTATTCATAATTACAGAGATTATAGGGGTTATTCTCTAAAGTCCGAGTTGTTGGGTAAAGGTGTGAATTCCCCAGCTAAAGACAGTCGCAATAGACTGCAACTGTCGCAGTCATGTCTTTATAAAATAATATTATATAATAGAATATTGTTGCAGTCACAACTTTACTATGGAAGTATTGTTGCAGTCGCAACTTTAAAATTGTCGCAGTCGCAACGTTATAATGGGAGAATTGTCTCAGCCCCCAATTTGCTATGGGAATATGCTATTTAAGAATTCGACAGTCGAGTTCATACTTTAGAGAATAATACCCTATATGTGCCCAGCTAGACTAATATATGGAAAATAGGAGTGTCTCCTTAAATTTCAAAATGGTGATTCTGTTTCTTCAAAGCATGAAGAAAACAGAACCCAACAATTGAGCGCACACTTAGAAAAAATAATAAATAAAATTGCAAAATAATTATTAATTTGTACTAAAGATTTTGATTAAAGAACAATATGATTATTACCAACAAAATGACTGAGGGTCATGATAGAATCAGGAAACAAATACTAAAGTTAAAAACATTTAAAACCATGTCTCATCGGAGACTAAACAAACATGGAAAGGGAAATCATGTGTATGAAATAGTCAAAAGAACCCCAGATCAATAATTACAAACATATGTAAAAATCAAGGAGAGTCCAGACAGTACAATCTCTGCATCTCACTCATTGTCATATGCTGTATACAATGTATGTAATGAAAAGTCTTTACCCAATTGTAAGGTAATGAGCCGGGTTGTCACAATCTCAGGATCTCCATATGTTGAATCAAACAGGGGTATGCAAGCAAAAAATCGTAGAATCCCTTCCAATATAAAACACTCAACGCGTTTCGCCGAGGCTTCTTCCCGCAGTCATTTTGTTGGTAATAATCATATTGTTCTTTAATAAAAATCTTTAGTACAAATTAATAATTATTTTGCAATTTTCATTTATTATTTTTTCTAAGTGTGCGCTCAATTGTTGGGTTCTGTTTTCTTCATGCTTTGAATTCACATCTTTACCCATGAGCTGCACCTGATAGCACAAGTGTTTATATCATAGTTAGTGCTCGCTGCTCCTCCCCACGCTGGTGATTCTGTTTCTTCCAAGCACATTAAACATTACCATGGATGGGTACATAATCCTCAACTGGTAGATGACCATCTACTCTGCAGATGTCTTTGCACTTCATCTGCAACGTGTGCTGTCATAGTCAACTGTTCTACCTCTAAACTGTGGAATAGGAATAAGTCTTCATAATAACGTGCATCTTGTGCACATCTGGTTTCAACTTTTATTAAACTGTTCACTCAGTGTTGATAGTCATCTACAGAATTGCTGTGTTCGCATCAGTTCCCCTATTCCTTAAACAAAACATTGGGATTTATCTGGCACATGTTTGTTTTTAGTTACTTTTTGTTTTTGCATGGGTGGGCCAAATCAAACGAAATGTTTCCATAATGCACAATGAAGAGAGACTAAGTCGATCTTTAAAAAGGGCCATGCTTGATGAGGTGACGGGAATTATTTTGCAGATGGTGCTGTTGTTATTAGTAGTGAATGAACGCTGGCAGTATTAACTTCAGACCTTCCCAAGCATTTATAAACCTATAATAGTCCTTACTAAAACCTCAGTAGTACATAACTGTGTGATATGCAATATATGAGTGTTTCAGCAAGTGGTTTGAAATGAGGTGCCACCTCACTGAGTTTTTATTTCAAGTACTTGTCATTTCTCAGAGAAGGATAGGACTACAGCCAGAATCCACAACTGCTGTCTCACACCCTTGCCTTTAACAGGCTTTGTACACGGTTCCCCTCAGTTTATATTTGCAGATTAAATGACTGTGCCAGCTGACCATTCAGGGAGGTGTCTAGTGGATGGTGACAAGATTTTTATGCTAAGAATGAAATGTGCCTGTCATTCGTAGATTTTGTATTTTGATAATAAAGTTACAATAAAGTTAAAATGGTGTAAACAACAGAATTTTCATTGTCAAACCTGGGTAAGTATGTCACATATACTTCCTGCCAACATTAAACATAACTGATCCCTTAGCATCATGCTGGTCCTCAACACAACTCGAAACATCCAAAAAAGAAAATGGAATGTTTTCCAGGAGAGGGTCTATAATGGAGAAGCGCTCTTCGACCCAATGCACTTTTTGGATCAGAGTGAAATACTTACTGATCATCTCCTTCACTTCACGCTGACTCCTGCTTTAAGACAGAACCAATCTTCTTTTTTTCCCCTCCAGAACCACGAGCCTCTTCTGGTTCACCCCTCCTCTTCAACATCAGCAATTTTTTATTTCTAATTCACGGCATGTGCAGAAGAATAAAATCGGTGATGCTGAAGTTGAAGCAGCAAGTGAAGAGGATTGTAAGGCTGCCACAGAAGAAAAGTAGATCGGTTCTATACTGGTGTAGGAGACACCACTGGACTGAAGGAAGTGATTGGTAAATATTTTCTCCATCCCCCTTTAAAAATCAACCCAAGAGAGAACAAGTTTTAGTTCTCCTTTAAACAAGATGGCCAATACTCCAACTGAAGATGTTTTATAAAGAACTGCTGTTTTTTCAGAATGGTGAGGTGCAGAATCACCCATGTAGTTACAACCTCTCCTAATTAAAAGTGGTTGGAGGGTTATTATAAAATGAGTTGTTATAAAGAAACTGTCTCTCCTAGCCCTAGGTCACTGCATGTAATCCTGAGATGAATCTTTTAACAGTTAAAGGAACAGTCCAGGCAATATCATGGACATGGTGTTGCAGACACTGCCTAAAAGTATTACTACAAATATAGCCTTCAACCAGGTCACACTAAATTTTGTTAAAGGAACAGTCTGGGCTAAAAAAAAACAAACAAACTTTTATTTATTAATGTTATTTACTATCTTTTATTAAATGAAATGTATTAACAATTTTTTTAAAAGTAAAATTCTTACCTGTTAAGAAGTGCTGTACAGCACTTCTGTGTTGCAGCCTCCATCTTCATTCTCTGCCGATGACTCTACGTCCTCCAGAGTCTCCAGATCTCTTCTAAGAAGCGCAGTCCTCTAAAGCTGCGCTGACAATGAAGCCCCACACCAGCATTTCCTGTGTCACATGGGAGAACGTCCACTTCATCCAGGGAGGACACGTTGATTACGTGCACACTCTCCCATATGACATAGGAAATGCCAGTGTGGGGCTTCATTATCAAGCGCGGCTGGAGATGACTGCGCATATTAGAGGGATCTGGAGATTTGGGACGCCGTAGAGTCACCGGCAGAGAATGAAGATGGAGTCTGCAAAACGGAAGTGCTGTACAGCACTTATTTACAGGTAAGAATTTTTTTTTAAATGGCTAATAAATTGCATTTAATAAGTTAGTAGTTAACATAAATAAATAAAGTTTTTTTTTTTAATATTTTTGCCCAGACTATTCCTTTAACAAAATTCAGTGTGACGTGGTTGAAGGCTATATTTGTAGTAATACTTTTAGGCAATGTGTGCAACACCATGTCCATGATATGCACGCACCAGATAACATTTAGAAACGATATGCAGGCAGCAGCCTTGTGTGTATTATTCATATTGAGCTACATAAACAGGATTTTGTAAAACATCTGGAGCTGTGTGTTTTATCAGTGATATACTGAATAACATCTGAGCTGGAGAGAAGCCAGGAATATGGTTCTACCATTCATGTAACAAAACTCCATTTTGTAATATCGGTGAAGATTAAAATCCATTTGAAAAAAAGCAATCCAAAAAAGCATCTGCAATATATGGGAAAATGCATAAAACTAAAAATTCTTCAAAGGAAAAGCACTCAAACAGCAAGAGAACTAGTTTCATTGGTGATATTTATCATAAAGGCTTCCAGACGATGACATAATTGAAAAACAACATAAATCTATTCTCTGGAAGCCTAGTTCACTTCAACTTGATACATTGATAGTCAGGCAGAGTTCCCAGATCTCCATCGATGTTTATATATCGATATATATATATCTGAATTGTACAGCACTGCGTAAATTTGTGGCAATTTATAAATAAAATTATACATATATATATAAAATGAGTATTGCAATACTTGGTGATACCTTTTTATTGGACTAACAGTCAGTTTAGCTAGACAAGCTTTCAACAGGTCTGTCATCCCTTTCTCAAGTCCCAAGCAATACCTTTATTGCTTCAAGTATTGCTCGGGACTTGAGAAAGGGAGAACAGACCTCTTGAAAGCTTGTTTTTTGATCAGATGCAGAAAATTGTATTCAGACCTCTTCCAAACTGTTATACAAATGCATCCATCTGCTTTACTCTAAGATAAACAGCAGCAAGTCGTGGAGAGAAATATTGTTTTTCATGGTTTGTTTATTTTTTATAGAGTTTGTTCTAACTTGCCCGGGGGGGCTCTGGTTAACTGTGTACGAAGTTTGGAGTCAAAGCATGAAATAACAATAGTGAACTGGAGGAGTGGAATGTACAAGTGTGTAGGCCACACACTAGGGCACATTGCTGGAGGGGAAGTGCTGAGATCATGGGATGCAGATTCTGTTAACTCCCATGGACCAAATGATTAGAATCTAAAGAGACATGGCCTATGGTTCTTACAAGATGGTTTCCAGGACCAAACAAACAGTACAAATTACATATTCTTTGATCTCTTTTCAGATTGCTGTAAAGTAAGGTGTGAACGTTAAAACTTCAGGGTATGTTCAGATGGACAGTCATTTAGGTCAAACATATAAAAACTATTAATGACAAATGTGCATGACATCACAAAATAAGGGAAGCTATCATGTGATGCAAACATATGACCTTTAGCAGAACTTATTTGGCAATTGTAACCCTTCTCTGCATTTGTACATATCTGTAACCTATTTAGGGGGTTATGGGCAACCCCATATTCAAGTAACCTTTCAAAGCCATTTAATAATTATACATTACCTGATTATATTGTTTCCTAATATGTGAGGCCACACATGCTCCTCCTTTTTTTAGGTTTTATTTGATTGGCTGTATTGAGCACTACTGAGCCCTGACCTGTACTGATGTACTGTAGCTGAACAATAGCGACAGCAGTTAGCTCTTGTAGTGGAACATTATGGAAGTCGTTGTCCCATCGTGGAGTGGTAGTAGGGTGATGAGCATTAATTTGTTGAAGATTATAGCTTACGAAGGTCAAATTTAAAATTCCATTTTTTTAAAATAGAAATGTGATCACTAGTAATTCATAAATCATTTTTTCCTGATACTATGGAAAATACCTCAGCGGTAGCAAATAAGATTTCATACCTGCTAGCCTAGGGTAATTGGCAATCACCTTTTCTACCCCTGCTGTCAAGTCACACAGGGTGACACTTTCAAATGGACTAACTTCTTTGCTTGCAACTTTGCCAAGGAAATCTACCGATAAGTGAAGGAGTAGCATATTTGCATCTGTCAGAGTGAAGCAAAACAAAGTGATGCAAATTCACTTCGACTGATGAATTGGCACTTTGACAAATATGCCCCTTAGCGATCCCCCTGCAGTGTTCTCAATCAGAGCAAGATGACAATTACTACCTTTTAATGTAATTGCCTAAAGTAGCTTCCAGAGGCAGAATAATTAGACCCAGTAATTAATTCAGGAGGTCTTAGATTTTTATCTGGGCCGTTTTCATAATATGATTCGCAAAGAAAATGTAATTGTGTTCTCGTTTCGGAGCCGCTTATATCTGTTTTCCATTTAAATGTGACATAATCTTGTTCCAAGGGTGGCAATCATTCAAAAAGTATTCTTTTAACCATATGGAGCAATTCAATGTGCTGAATGAGTCATCGAAAAGCAGACGAGGTTTATAAGAGCAGTGAAAAGAAAGAAAGGAGGAAAAACAGGCACTTATGGCTAGACAAAAACTGTAAAAATGTATGACTAAATATTAAATAAACTGCCAAAACTGTTAAACTCATTCATATGGCTATATAATCCTGTCAATATGTGGCACAGATAAACAGTCAATTCCCAACATTCCTAATAATAGGTCATTAAAACCCAGTTAAGTTTCGCTATCCAGCACTCCTGAACTTCCAATCAGAACATCCCCCACAGACTGGCCATTTCCTGAACTTCCAATCAGAACATCCCCCACAGACTGGCCACTTCCTGAACTTCCAATCAGAACATCCCCCACAGACTGACCACTTCCTGAACTTCCAATCAGAACATCCCCCACATACTGCCCACCTTTGATCTTCATGACAGTACATGCTGATATTTGAGTTTTCCTTTGTGCCTAGACATCACAGTCATGGAGAATGGCTAGGACCACCATGGTCAAATCTAATATTATCTTTGCACTGCCCACATCATCTTTAGTTAGTGTAACATCACAGGTAGCTACAATTTAAAAAAAAATCCATATGGATGCTCACACACGGGAACATGCCAGATTTCAGTCAGAGACTTCAGTTCTGCTAAGCAACTGGGTCTCTGGGTAAATCTTGTCAACAGGTATAGAAGAATGCTCATCCCGCTCTCAGATCCATGCTCAGAGTTGGGGGTGCTTGGGACCAACCAGGAAAATTCACTCAGAAATACAACCTGTGGATAGAAGGGCAAATCGCACTATGTGCATTAACAAATATACATAAAGTGAAAAAGACCCAGAAACTGAGAATGGGTATTTCTGGGTCTCAGTTTCTGGGTCTTTTTCACTTTATGTATATTTGTTAATGCACATCGTGCGATTTGCCCTTCTATCCACAGGTTGCATTTCTGTTTGCACTTTCTACAAGTGCACTTTGATCAAGGCACACTATTTCAAAGCAGGAAGCAGCATTCATCTATTATTATATTCAATTGTGTTGAACTTTTTATTTCTTCACTGGACAATTTTAAGCACTGTTATACACATCTGTTTGTAGGAAAACTCACTCACTCAGTAGAAGATGTATGTATAGACTCACACTCACTTGCCAATACTCATATATGCACACACTCACACATACCTATACACTGCATACACCGTCTGTATGCTTCCACTCCTCCCCTCCTTCACAGCTTTATTCTATTTTCTCTTCAGAGGTATTTAGCTGGCCTCTATAGCTGCCAACCTACACTGGAATAAACATTTTGCTATGGTGTAGCAGTTTCTGTATAAAATTTGTCATTCTTAAGATTTTTGTAACGTACTATGCCTGAGAAAGACACCTAAGTAGCGTGGAAAGCTTGCATTTACCATCTATTCAGTTAGCCAATAAAATCACCTATACTCTACTTGTCTCTGCTTATGTCTATGGTTAACCCAGTGCTAAACTCTACAAACCAGTTTCCTAAAACTCTGTCTTATATAAACTAGTTCACATAACCTAACTGGATAACCATAGACTATTTCCTGGGGATCCTTCCTTCGATGGCCACAGACAACTGTAGATAGGCTATATATATATATATATATATATATATATATATATATATATATATATATATATACAAGAAAAATAAATAAAGGGGAACTATAATGATGGCAGTTATTACAACACAACAGTAATATACAGGGTTTCAAAGATGAATAATTCAGTGTATATATAATGCATATTCATTTAGAGTAAAGCATTGCTTTTTAAGGCTGTTTTTCCAAATAATTTCACATGTATTTCTATCTAAGTGATTCACCACATTAAAAGTATATTTAAAAGGAGCTTTCTGGAATTCACAGCAACACGTTTTCTGATCAGTTCCCTTTAGTGGAGTGCAGGGTATAACACTCTGTTTGCATTGTGGTTGCTTTTGGTATTCCTCCAGATTTTATATTTAGACACATGAATTGCTTGTAATGCAGTATGCTATCCCATGATACACAGCATACCCCACAGCCCACCATTACTAATCCTGTAATCCATCCCTCATGGTCAGGATTCGAGACACAAGTAAATGTTTCAAAAAGCAGCAGGTGAAGGCATTGGTTTCATTACAGACCAGTGGGTTATGGTGAACATAAGTGGCAATGCCATTATTCATATCTCCATTTGTTTGTGGTAATGACTCGGTGTAGTCAGATTAACCCCATACAACTCTACAGGCCCCACTAAAACCCAGTTAAGTGCTGATTAAAGAGATTGTCTGTTTTGTTCACATGAAATGGTAGAATACAGTATGATTGTGCATGCTACAACTCAACCACTTGTAAATGACTACCTGGTGAGGTACTGCTCAGCAAATCTAATATCTGTATCAGATACAGAGAACCAATCAAATGTTCCATAGCAAAATGCCTCCAAAAACAGAAACAGCTTCTTTCTTTCTATAACATTTACCACCAGAAATCATGGGGCCCCCAACATCCTAACACATGGTCAAACCTTGATGTCTTATCACTGGTGCACTGTATGTCCTGCAAAATATGTATAGGGGAATTCATCGACAGGGACAATTGTTTTAAAAAGGTCTAGTAACCAATCAGCAGTTAGCATTTTCTGGTATGAGGAAGCAGGAATAATAAAAGACAACTTCTGATATATACCCACATACAGTTCAGCAGTGCCTCCATGTAATGCCCAATACAGTGTGACAATGCCCAGAGAATGCCCAATAAAGTATAGCAATACCCAGAGAATGGCTAATACAATAAGATAATACAAAATATTGTGAAAGAACTACCCAGAGCCGGCCCAAACAATACCAAGATAATGTCTAATTCACTACAATGGCCATAGAATGCCTAGTACAGTGCAGCAATGGCCCTAAACAATGCCCCAGTAAAGTTTAGCAGTGGTCCCTTATCATGTCCCTAAAATAGTGCATAGTGTCCCCATATAGGGCCTTATTGATTAAAGGCTGAATAGCAACACAAAGCTCTGAATTTGGATTTAATCACCACTTCCCCATGTTCGCTTACTGAGCAGAATCTGCAATGTGGCGAATACTCATCTAATTCTGGTGATTACAGTAGTCGCGATGTTATGGAGCACTTTGCATTACTTTGTGTGCGGGTGCACAGGTACATGAACTATTGAGACTATTGTCTGTCAAGGGAGTTAACTTGAGTTAGGTGGTACTGTTATCCCCATGAGCACCCTGTTCCATGAATCTTCTCTCCAATTCACCTGTAGGCACAGTCATCTCCTGCCTATAATATGTTCCCATGAGAATACAACCCTGAAAATATCCTGGGCATAGCTTTAGGTGAAACAAACACCTTGGGCTTAGAAATGGAAGGTATTTTCAGTGAATAAACTGGATGAACCACTGCAGAGGGAAAGGCAAAAACAGCAGCATGAAGGAGCAGTCACACAATCCCAAACAAAATGGAATATGTTTTAATGCTGCGGTGGCATTAAGTAACAAGTGGTGAGTTGGTGAATGTAGAGTGACTAGGCACCAACATGCACTTGTGCCCATGGACCTCTACTTATGCCATTGTTTTCCACTTGAAAGGTCAACACTGGAACTGGTAGCTTAGTTTTTTGTTCAAGAACTTTGCAGTGAGATACTAAGAGACTGGCCTTTACAGCATTCATTTGAGAGCATGAAGCAAAGCCACTACGTTATAGAAGGTTTGGTACAGTATAAATAACAATAGGCACGGATACAATAAAGAAGAAATTAGCTCTTCACAAATAATTTGGAAACCTTTTTTTCCTTTTTTGGCAGCTGAGGTCTTTAACAGCCCCTTGAAGTCTGCCTCATTACCCAGACTCAGTGAGTCATTTCCTATTAAAGAGACTCTTGAGCTTGGGATCTCCAACACCTGCCCAGCTACTACAGTAACAACAAGTCTCTGTGTTCTTTCAATTGTCCGTTTCCATGATTTGTTTGCTCTGGAGACAGTAGATCTGGGACTGCATTCAGGAAACAGAGTTTAATTTCATTTTTTTTTTTTTTTTTATAATAGTTCCATCGACTTATTAAAAAACCATCATGGAGAAATGAGGGGGAGTGTGAAGAGTTTCTGCTGAAATCTATTCTGTATTTAGTGCATACTCAGTACTCTGCCTTCTCCCTCAGTGCCTGGTGGGTAAGACAAAGTAAATAAGCAGCACAATATTTGCGCTGCAAGCCTAAGTAATGTATTGCAGCCAACGGCCATGACTTTGCCTCTTTCCAATGGGAAAATTCTCCCAGAGGCCATTTGCATGTGATTGGACTTCATGGAAAGCCGTGGCCCCATATACAACTCAATGTAGTAGATCCTATGGCTGTGGTTCAGCCATTTTTAAGAGCAGTGCCCTAGCCACTATGCAGCAGTAGCAAGTCAAAGGGTTAATCTTCCTTCTCTGCTTCCATCTGTTTCTTGTTAGGTGTTTTCCAGCCTCATTCAATTCTATATGTTCTTTCCAGTACATATTTGCCATTCCCAGTGAAAAGAAAACTCAGAGGTATAAGATCTTTAATGTGGCAGTGTTTCAGCCTCTATGCTTCAAGCCATATAATTTCATGCATCATTAGTCAAAGGGGTTATGAAACACACAAGTCCGGTTTATAGAAGAAAAAAAAACACACACATGTATATATATTCCCCCACCCCAGACCACCCCACCCACCCGCTCTGGCTCACCGCCAAAACACAGATAGAATTTCTTTCAATTGGTGCTGCTCCTTTTTGTATTTACAGCTATTTCAAAAGTTACTTTGCATCTGGCCCAAGGGAAAAGACAAATTACTCAGGATTGGTGCTGGGACTGTTTTTCTGTGTGCAGTTTTTCCATAAAATGGAAGAAATATTGTTCGGATTTTCTGATAAAATAACAAAACGAAGTAGCAAGGGCCAGAGATTCAGCCTTCTTGCTAGATCTCAGCTGACGGTGATGACTGAAGCTTGAGCCTGTGTATACACAACAAAAACAGTCTCTCTCACCTTAAGGGTATGACACAAGACTACTGTCAGTATTGTCCACATAAAAACGTGCAATGCACCTTTGCTTTAAAAGCAGTACATTCTCATAAAGGTCGTCCTGTGCTCCTTTAGCAGGGGGCTCAGCAGACCAGGTACCCCAGTGCTCAGCGATCATGTTCTGAATTTAACAGCCCAAACCGGCCACTGACATAATTGCCCCTATGCAGTGCCTCTGGCCTGGTTACTGATTGCTACATCGTACATGCTGCTTAAAAATGTAACTGGAAAATTTGCAGTGAAACTGGGGGACAATAAAGGCTCCCTTGTGTAGTTCAGATACACTCATCTGAACTGGGAGTGTTGAAATGACTAGTATGGTACATTGCCTCTCTTTACCTCTGAGCAGTAACCCCCATCAATTTCTATTCAACTCTTCATTCCAGGATGACCCAGACAGAAAACCCTTAGCTCCACCACTGAGTCCAAGGCACAGACCCTTTTCTACCTCTGCTAGCTCCTCTTTCCTCCTATCCTAAGGTAGTTTCTAGCACCTTGGTTGCCCAGTATGGGCAACTGCTGTATACTGTATAAGATATGAGTCCCCTCTTTCTGGTACTCAGATTAGCAGGTAATACTGACGGTGAGTAATAGCTGAAATGGGGGCAGAAATTTTTTTGGGGGGGAGGGTCTGGTGGCCAAGTGGATGCTGGCTGTTTCAGCAGGTGAGGGGGATGGGTGGGAGGGCTGTAAGCTACAGGCAAGAAAATGGCACTCCTTGCTAATTTACATCCAGGGAGGATGTCTTAAAAACAGAGCTGCCCTATGTAAAACTGATCATCTGCAACGAGGTATTGTAATCAGTTCATATGCACTATAGGCCTGCGCCTGGGGTGGGGAAGACTCTCCAGTTTGGATCTCCTGTGTATGTAATTTAAGTGGAAACAGAGTAGGACAGAGTCGCACAGGTAAAACCCTCCATTCCCATACCTGAGTATAATGAGAGAAAACCCTTAGAAATGTACCCAGGAGATGGAGTGTTACTGTAATTATGCATTGACGGGCTGCAGCTGTAGAGGTTTCTATCGGCTAAAACTGTTCACAATTGTGACATTCTGTTACACTGCCATTAAATTCCGTTATCCTGCCTCACAAGTAGGGTAGACTTGGTATTTCATAAAGCAGAATAATTCTGAAATTCTAATCTGAAAATCTAATGATGCACAAACCGCACTTCATTGCTAATCTGGGTGGTAACTAGACTTCACTCTTAACAAAGCGGCCTGTGTCAGGTCGGAGGATCAAGGCACACTTATTCAACCTTGGCACTTAATAAATGTTTTGCTGCTTTCGAGGTTTAATACTATATGCTAGTAAAATGCTGGAAGAAAGAGGGTTGGATATTTTTACTCACTCAGTGAAACAAGGAAAGTCTCATGCATGTCAGATGATTATTTCAGAAATTAATACTCTGGAATGCTAGGCAAGCAATCTGCCATTTAGTATCAATACTGAAAAAAAGAAGTGAATGAAAACAAAAGGTAAAGTGCAAATTTCCTAGCATAAAATATTAAACGGTCTACTGGTTGATTGATGTTACCATAGCCAGAAATGAGGTCCTCTGTTACATTACTTCAGCTGGAGTAAACTGATTAATGCTAGTTACTAATAGGTTGCTGTCTGTTATAATGCCAATGCATGTTCCCTCATCTAGTCTCAAGACTAGACCCCTAAACAATAGCTTATAGAAAATATCACTGCATCAGGCAAAAAAGTCAGTGATTGAACTATCACCATACGTATGTACTGTACTAGTTCCAATCTGTATGTAGTAAGAAGTACTAGGGTTGCCTTGACTTTCTACAAGCTATGTAAATGCCATGATCTGGATGAATGAAAACCTTCACCAACGACTTATGAATCCCTAGAAGTCCATGTCAAGCCCTAACCAATCCTTATCGCCTAATAGATCCACCCTAACCAATAGGTACACAACTCCTTTTTGTTGGCTAAACATGCAGCCACAGCAAAGACTTTATTTAAATGTCATTCAAACAAAGACAACAATGATTAGAACAACTTTAAATTTGCCCCTCTTCAATAAAACCATCCTGAAGAAGGTTTCTGAGATGCATTGCAATTCTATACCAAACAAAAACAACTGACCTTCCCAACAACCCATCAGCCTATTGATGGCTTGATCATATACTTCCTGCCACCAAGGATTGAAGTTGGCATTACAACCAAACAGTCTCATTCCACGCTATTATCATCTCACTCTTTCAGTATACTTTTGAGGACTACCACCAGCATGTAGAGATGGAATTGACTCCATATTTTTATCACCTAGTTCTTTTACCCAACCCACTGCAACAATATAGACAGAGATTTTATATATATATATATATATATATATATATATTACAATTGTGAGCCTTTAGTTTTCTTTTAAGTAAGACGTGCTAGTATCAGTCAGTCAGACGTGCAGTAAACCTATCATTTATTTTAATTTCGGCACCATACTTGTTTATCTTGAACAGATCGCATTGTGTAACTTTTGACTATTTAATATCCCAACCTCTTATTCGAAGGCTTGTTAATTGGTAACAGATTTTTTATTTTTTTTTAAATTCTGCTTTAAAATAGCATGTGCTGGATGTGGAGCTTTCATCTTTCATCACCACTGAACACAGAACTCCCTTGAGAGTCACTAAAAAAACATCAGAGCAAATACCATGTTTTAAAGATTAGGTTTAGCAGATACTTTAATTGACAGAAAACTAGCAGTACCTGGTTGCCTGGTTACCAGCAGTTTCCACACTGTAGATATCACAAGTTCAGGGGGCACGGTACTTGCAATTAGACTTTTCTTGGTGACTGCCGGTTTTGCAGATTCTTTTCCTAACTGAAAGGAACTTTCATTTGCCTCCTGATGTTTTTCAGAATCTGATACAAAAACAAAATTAAAATTAGTATTCTACTCCGTTCATCCAAATGTTTTGATGAGGCATTGTGAAATTTATTTCAATAATTTCTAGTCAGTATTAGTAATTATTCACTTACAGTTTTCAGTACAAAATCCTGCGACTGATATTTTTCATTTTTCTTTTGTATTGATTTTTGATTGAATGAGTTCACATTGAGGGGGTAATTGAGAAAAGAGCGAAGTTACCTTGCGATGTTTCTCATCAGTTTGCCGAGACTGGTACGCGCTCCCTGGTCTCCTGCAAGCGGAGTACGCTTTAAAGGTACTTCGGCTCACCTCGCAACCACTCGAGTCACCTTGCCGAGCCGAAGTACCTTTAAAGCGTTTGCTGATCTCCGCTTGCAGGAGACCAGGGAGCGCGTACCTGTCTCAGCAAACTGATGAGAAGCTTCACAAGGGTAACTTCGCTCTTTCCTGAATTACCCCCTAAGTAATTTCCACAATCCTGATTTTTTGCAGCATTAAAAGACAACTAAAGTATGAGGCTGGCTATTATTAGATATGCCAGCAAGCCTATACCTTGTAAAATTACAATAAAACCAGGAGAGATAAAAAATGGAATTTCAGTAACATTGGAATAGCACATTAACCATTTCCCCATGCAGCTCTATAGAGAAGTATGGACATGTAAGTGATGAACAGACTAATCCTTGTGCACCCACTGTGTAAGCAGCAGTGCTATAGTTTGCGCAACTATCATATAGTATTAACAGGTAAATGCAAGTGCCATAGAAAAACATATATAATGTGTTTCCACTTAGGGAGTTAGAACTACTGAGCTGATATGACTGTTTTGCATTAAATAAAACACTCATGAGGGAGAAATTTATTTAAATCGGAAAGATCACTTTGGGTCTTTCCAACTTTACCGAGAGAAATCTCAGATAGATCTTGTGAGATTTTTCAAAATCTCGAGATCGAGTTTTTCGATCTAGATTTTTCAAAGGAAAGGAAGCCATGCTTTACATTAGTAGCATGGCTACTTTTTCTTTGAAAATTTTAGAAAAATTCGATCTCGAAGAAATCTTGCGAGATCAATCCGAGATTTCTCTCGGTAAAGTCGAAAAGACCCAGAGCAGTCTTTCCGACAATAATAAATTTCACTCTTAGGTGAGAATTCGACGGTCGAAATCCACAACAATAGTAAAGACACGACCGTGACAATATTCCCATAATGAAGTCGCGACTGCAACAGTAACCGTCTATTGCAGGGGTCTCAAACTCGCGGCCCGTGGGCCAACTGCGGTCCTTGGGAAAATAGTTTGCAGTCCCCCACTTGATCCAACACAGAGGGAGTCCTGGATAACTCCCTCCGTGGTTTGGGGAGGGATCCTGTGACTCCATCAGTCACAGGAGCCAATAGGAACCCGGGAAAGCATGTGTTCAGTGCTTCTGGGTTCCTTCTCCTGTTTAGTGCTGCCGGTTGCGGCAGCAACAGCATGCACTGCGGAACGCTGCCTGGGTGTAATTAAGACCCCACCACAACCACCCCCCCCCCACAGCCACCAATGAAAAATTATAAATTAAACTCTAATGACCCCACAACCCCCCTCAATAGCCCCACACACCCCAGTGGCCCCACAACTCCCCAGTGCCCCCCAGCCACAAAATTTACCCCCAATTATAATAAAAGAAACAAAAAAACAACATCACAGATGCACCAGTATCCCATAAAGCCACACATTGCCCCGCTGAACCGCGTATTTCCCCACAAAGGTGCTAATTTCCCCAGCAGATGCAAATCACC
>WMED01005976.1:0-18944 GCA_019650415.1 Pipa parva | reverse complement strand
GCAACTCTTTTGGTCTCGCCGAGACGGGAATCACTTTAATGCGCATGCTGATGTCTGCATCAGCATGCGCATAATACCATTTGCGATGTGAGCCGAACGCTTTGGAGCTCACTTCGCCGCATGCTGAATTCCCCTCTTAGGCTTTTTTCATAACCATAGTTTACCTTGTCAGTGTGAATGCCTGTTTCTATCATTATTACAAACAAGTATTCTGAAAATATGAACTTGAATCATGCAAATTATGTATGTTTTGCTTTTTAATGCTCAGAACTTAGGAAAAAAAAAGAAAGAAAGTAATTTAACTGTATTAAAATCCAATCTGACTGTATTACGTTGGAGTCCCAGTACACCCCAGTTCCTTTCCAATCTACATGTAACTCATCAGAGATAGTTTGGATGTGAGAGATGGAGCTATTTGTCTAAATGCCCCAAAGTTGTAGCAGTTAACTCACTTTGCTAGTGTAAAAGTGATAGGCACAAATAACAATATAGAGTACTTTCAAGCAAGTAGAGCTCACTGACCGACTTAGTCCATCCAACTGACTAGCATCCAAAAAGCTAGCAATTAGAAAGGGGCCTAAGGCATGTTTCACACAAGATTTTACAAGCTAGTGTTTGGCCAGACATGTACTCTCAGACATTCAAAATTTCATTATACTATAGTGCACTCTGTTGTATATTTTAATAATGATGTGCCCATTTTAAAACATTTTTTGTAGATAAACAAACCCAAAAATAAGGTCATTACTAAAATTCATGTAATTTCCACTTAGGCAGTTAAAGGTTACACAAAGAAAACACAGAGAAAAATAAAATAGTGAAATAGCTGTGCTTTTAACTCTTTCAATATTTTTTTCCAACACCAAACAGCAAGTTATTCCCAATACATCCTATAATGTGCATATGTTTTACATTAAGCGGTTGAAAGTGCTCCTGCTGTTAACCAAACATATTGTTCACATAGGGTCAGACCCAGTGAGGACTCTGAGAACACGCTCCGCTCATGTGTAAAATATGCGCCCAATATAGACTTTTCCCAGTCTTTCAATTTCTCTTCAAAAGAAAATGTACACAAATGCTGTATTCCTCTTTCCCGGACTGCCCTGAGGAGTTTGGAAAAAATATAATTGCGCACTGAAGTGAGTCATTCCTGTCAAATAGGCATTTGTTGTTGTTTTTTTAAATTGGGCTCAGGCAGTACTGTTCAATTTCATCTTTCAAGGGTAAATAAGGATTCTTCAAAATAAGAATAACTAGTAAAAACAAACTATATTTACTGACAGAACCTTATTTTCTATGTAATTCAGATTTTTTGTAGAGGTAAGGTTGTCCATTTTATGCAAGCAGCCCAAAAGTGAGAGAACACAGATCAGTCATGTATGGATTCTAGACCCTGATTAATGCTAATTCATGAATTAACAGAAATCATAAGGTACCAGTACTGAATTGTAACTGATAGTATTGACAATTCACAAATGCAGTATTCAGAAATGGCTGCTCAATTATCCTTCAGTCTTTTGAAGAAAATGTGTAAAAGTATTGAAAGGTGAAATTCACCCTGAAATGTTATAAAGTTTTTCCTCATAGTCAATGCAGTTTTTAGTTGGAATTAATATATTTTAATTATTTTGAAACTATTTTTGATCCCCTGTATTTATAATTGTCATATTCTGTGCAAGCATATGCAATTTAAACACAACAGGCTTAGTTACATGTTTCTCATTATGAAGCCAAAAAGCCAATGACAAGGTAGCTCAGTTATGATCAATCCTGACATACTTGTCCTATGTTCTATTGCCATTTACCTGACAGGTAGCATTTTCATTGGAAAAAGTTACCTGACAAGGGCCTTGTTATCAAAAGGCTAAACTTTCCCCAGATGTAACTGTTAGGAGTATTACTTACCACTCCTCCTTCCAGTGCAGCTCTAACTCCGGCGCTGGGAAGCCTCTCATGGCCGTTTTCATGCGCACTGACATTGGGTGCACATGGCGCAGTCACGCGCTTTTTCCTCTCTTCGGCGCGATCATGTGACAGGCTCCTTTTCCTATTTAAAGGAGCCTGTCAGTATGTTCTGTGTGTGAAAATAGAACTTCCGTTCCGGGTGCTGTAACTCTGTTAATTCAAGTAGTGTCTACTAAAGTTCCCTGTCTGTGATTGATCCTTTTTTTTTTACCGCTGCTCTGCCCTGTTTTTGCACAAATTCTGCCCGCCCTGACTATTGCTAAGTTTACCTGTATGGTAAACTTGGTTTTTAACTTCCTCTATCTGCGAACAGCAATCCCACGGACCGCGACCTGGACGTTGCCCGCAGCGAATTCCTAACTCCCTTGTGGGAGCTCTAGGTGAAGACCATCATCGTCTTAGATTCAGCACCCTGGTGGTTACTTGCACCAAGTTTACTGTGGTGGGTCCCTAATGAAGTTGTGGCTAGCAACGAAACGCATTGGACTGTCACCATCTTTGTCAGTTTTATTGTACATGCCTGATAAAAAGATGTGCTTATGTGAGTATAATTTTATCAATTTTTAATAATAAATTATCGCTGATTTTACTCTATGAGCGCTTTTTATGTTTATGGATCGTTATACAATGGTGTGAGCTGAATCTGGAGAACCCTGGATGTTACCATTTATCTTTATGGAATTTGTTTGGAATCTGATCTTGGATGAATCCATATGAATGGGAGATATCTTTTGTGGCAAATACAGCTTATATTATCAATACGATTGAAAGATTAGTGCTCTGGTAAGCACATTTATTGGAAGGTTGCGGATACAGCACATTTGGGTTTATTCACTATTATTGTGTGTTTTCCATTTTTTCAAACACTTGAATTAGACACGATTTGAAAATTCTCCATCATAGACTGGACGTTTGGGTCTTTCTATTTATTGAGATTTAACGTTTAATGCACTATATAGTGTTTTTATTTGCGCCCCTTTCTCTAGGTAGCTGTGGCTACGTTTTTGTATACGCCATCTCCTATTCCTTCTAACCTGTGTGGCTATTGAGCCTGACAGTAACCTATACATTCCAAACCTATACATTCAGCAGAACCTCCTTTTTAAAGGGGTGGTTGCTGGTACTACCTATTACATGGAAGTTTGGTACATCTTCCTAAAGAACAACTCTTGAATGCTACAACAATTTTTGTAGTGTAAACAAAGTAGCTTTTCTTGAATTCTATCCACTTCAGGCAATATAATAAGGATTTTGTGTCCATTTTTTCTGCAGTTGCATGTGCCTTAAAAACTCTGGGGGTTATCCTGTAAAGTCCGAATTCGACTGTGCAATTCGCAAACAGCAAATTCTCACAGCAAATCGTAACTGCAACAATTCTCCCATTATAAAGTCATGGCTGTGACAATATCCTCATTATAAAGACACCCTACAACAGTAGCAGTCTATTGCAACTGTCTTTAGCTGGCGAATTTACACCTTTACGCAACAATTCTAACTTTAGAGAATAAACCCCTCTGTGTTTAAGTTACAGGGCATTTGTGAAAGGAAAGAGTTAAAGGTAACTAATAAGTAATGCACATGTACGCATACTTTATTTATATGGTGCCACATGGTATATGCAGGGCCTTGACAGAAGTAAAAATAATGAAATTCAAATAATAGTGCACAGTGAGTAAGGTCTCTACTTCAAAAAGCTTACAATCTAATCAGGTAAGTTTAATCTTATTGAGATGAAAGTGTGGGAAGAAAATGCTGATTTGATGACTGATAGGGACAACTTATCAGTCAATGAGAAGAGGTTACAGGGGTTGTCCACATTTGGAATTTTGGATTATTTGACGTTTTGCTCAGAAATATTTATTTGTTTATATTTTTGTTCTTGTTTACAATTGAAAGGTCTTCTGATTGTTAGGGTCCATTAACCTAGCAACCAGCCAATGGCTTATGTGTAGACTGAAATAGCTATTGTACAACTTCAGACTTTCCATCAGATTTATTTATAGAAATATAAGTAATAAAAAAGAATTACTTAAAAGATTACTTGTCATGGATCTCAGGGAACACACAAGGGATCCACATGCTGGATAACAATTGGTAACATTGATACTCGAACGCTGTGCTAACCACAGCGCTCATATTTAAATCCCCTGCCGCTGACATCACGTGTGACGTCATCTGGCCGATATTGGCTAAGAACCTGTAGCTGAGGTAACTGTTAGGGTCGTTATTGTCTATGGTGCAAAATAAAATAGCATGTACAGCTTATCGCAAAAGAAACAGTAGACTGTACAACTTTATCAACTACAAAATAGCCAATGTGGCTCTAGCAGAAAACACTGGAGTGATCTTAGAGCTATTCCCTATTTTGTATGAATTATCCTGGAAGATGACAAACTTAGTTTCAGAGAGGTTAATTTGAAATGGCCAACCAGAAGGCACTAGCTGCTAAGTAGTCAGTAATTTTAGGTTGGACTTGTGGAATGGTGGTTGATGTGAAAAGGTAAACAATAGTGGTCTATACATACTATACATACTAAAGAAATCTAAACCTAAAATAAACAAAGTTTATAGGAATGAGATGCCCAAAGAGAGGACTTTGGGTCACACCCAGAGAAAGGGAAAATGATGAAACAGAGATATCTGACCTGTACATTTTATATTGGATACGTTAAAGGTATTCGCTTCATTTTTCCAATAAATATTCTTTGAAATAGCATATTTTACTTTGCATAGTGGTTCTTTCTTAACTTGCATATTTATGAATATCTTTTAGAGGCCTTTTTGCTCTGCCAAGCACAATTAAAAAAGCATTTTATTGAAACGAGTTAGGTAACTTCATCAAGTGACAAGCCTTTTTGACACACAACCTATTTTTGCCAAGATTGCCTAACTTAACTATGTGCAGTGCATATTGTAGGAAGCTGCAGAGTTCTTGCAAATGCAGTTTATTTCACTTCATTGAATGAAAACACAGCTCTTCTTGGCAGGAGTCTATAACTAAAATGTATAGAACCTAAGAACTTTCTTGTCATTTTGGACTCATCAACACAGCAAAATACTGGTGACCCCCCGAGGTTAGTGTTCCTCCTTTCTGGGTTACCATTTTGAGATATCCATTTGCAGAACAAATATCATGGATTTATATATTAAAAACCAACCTCTGCCAAACTGAAATGGGTCAGTAGATCTCAATAAATGACTGCCTCTGTTGATGAATTTCTCTGCAGGGATTGTCTTTTTATATTACATTTAAATTATACAATTTTGCAGCATACAGCACACACACACACACACACACACACACACATACACAAAAATAGTGCATGCATGAGTCCTACTATTTGTCTGCCCAGGGCTCATATGAACAGTTACAGTCAATGTATTTAATTGATTGGCTACATGGAACAGTGGCCTAATTGATATATGTTTAATTACTCCTTGGAACCTTGAGAAAAAAAGAGATTCAGGAATTTAAAACTTTGGAATATGGCCATTTCCACTCTGGTGGAACCAAATGAAACTATTTTTCTTGAGAAGTAGACAGTTTGGCAGGTAAGGCAGGAAGCTTGCACCATTATGTTGAGTTTGTGTATTGATGCACTTTCATACAGTCATACGTTTATATATTTCTTATGCAAATTCACTAACATAAGTGAACATTGACGATTTTGCTATATGGGTAGTGTTGGTTGACATCCAATTGCCTTATGTGGTGATAGCAGTAGATGGCATTGAAATAAAACCGTAGGTAATTGAAACCATGAGGGGTTTTGTCCCCTGAGGCAAAATTGTCGGTGGCCTTGTCTCCCTACTGAGATTTATAATTTTATAATTATTTTTATAATTAATTATAATTTTGTTATGAAGTAAGTGTTTATTTCATAAATTAGTATGAAAATATATTTGTGTGGTTTTGACGGCATTTATTCCTATTAACCGATTAATAACATCATTTACATTAGCGAGTTTTGTTGTAACCAGATCGTTTTGACTTTGGTCATTGCAAAAGCCGCAGTTACTAAAATCACAGGAAGTTGCACGACAGTCACATTAAAATCAGATGTGTAAAATGTAATTGAAATTGAATTGCTACAAATTGTAAGATTGATTTATCTTCTTCTCAGAGTCGCTTTTGTAAATGAGACCTACCTGAGGTGAGTATTGGCACAATGACTGCACCTCAATAAGCATACCACATTAAATAAAGGACACTGATGTGATTAATACAAAATCCTTATGTAAGATGGTACCGAGTTTAAATAAAAATGAATGGTACTGATATATACCGGTTATATGATATGGCACCCTACTTGGTTTTCAGGAAATGGCTTGGTAGAATAGAAGTCAGCGATGGAAGACCATGGTCATCTTTGGGGGGTGGTCAAAATAATACTTGTAAGTAAAGCTGTTGTCTCTCTCTAATAAACTGCCATGATATGTTTGGTTCATTTTACCCAACGTTGTTTGGCGCCTGGAATGTAATGCCATCACATGTTTATTTCAGATATTATTTAACAGTTACAGTCAACTGCAATCAATTAGCATATTAGGATTTGTACTTTATTTGGCATTCAGCTAAATACAAGAAACAAAAATAGAATCTGTTCCTAGCAACATAACTAGGGTTACTACAAATTGGTTTCTTTTTTTCCAGAGTAAAATGTATTTGTACCTCCCAGTCAATATAACGTATTTCATTCATTCTGGGATGTCAAGGGATACAATTTTAACACCCATTGGCCTTCTTGTAATTGAAGTATCTCCAATATAATGGGAAACTTTATCATTGAGCAAAACTTTCTCTAACACAATTTTTCAATTTCACAAGACAAATTTTATATTTCTTTCGCATTCATCCATCAAACATCGAAAAAAAAAAAAATCCAGACTACCAAAATAACCAGAATGATAACTGCTTATTTTTATTTGTTTCAATTTTTATTTTCGTCCATTTCAATAATTATCAGTAATAACTAGGGAGCCTCTTAAGAACACAACACTTTTATAACAGTCAAGATTTGGGGATAGTTATAAAGGTTTCCGCTAATTTCCGTAGGTTGGAAATCAACTTTTCCATGTCAAACAAATGACATGTGATTTCAACAAAAGCTTTTTTAAATAGACGATACTGGCATAATAAAAATACACTGTTTCTCCAGCATTAAGTGGTCAAAAAACATTCTTGACTTTTATAAATATCCCAGCTACTAAATTCTATAGACTGAATTCTATATAATGTAACTTAGTGTGGTAGCTCTCCTTTCAGTGTATGTCAATACCTTTTTTTTAAGGAAGGTGCTTACTTTGGCTGCTGAAATGAAATTGTCCTAAAATAGTTACGCTAATATTGTTTTACAATATGTACACTGAAAGGTGATCTTATATAAGCAAATATTCATTAGCCACTGCCAGTACTTAATCCAATGTTAATAACAGATATAGGGGAAATCCTTTCCTCACCACCTCTAAAGGTTTCGTGTTTAATATTTTCAGTGTTCCCTTTAAAAGCTTACAGCCCTTACATTGGATTATGAATATCATTCCATATTTAGTTGGGTTTAATGTATATTTTTGAAGTAAGGAAAAACTTCTGTTTCCAGAATTTCTAACTGAGCATGTTACCCAGGTTTTTAGAAAAAGAGGTTTTAAAGGAATAGTATTATTGAACAGCTAAAAATAATGTGTAAAAGTAAAAATGTAAAAGTAAAAAAAAAAGGAGATTCACTGATTGCAGGTGATGGTGGTAAAAATGACCTATTTATTGCACATGACATTTCGGGTTAAAAAACCCTTTATCAAATGTGAGTTAAAAATAATAAAAACACTGTATAAAGCCAATAAATAGGCAAATAGATAAATAGTGAAGAAGTGATTACTTTAAACTCAAAATGTTCCAAAGGAAGCAGTACAAACAATTGCCCTCTAATACTGCTGCTATTCACTTCCTGGAGCCACTATGGAGGAGGCGAGTGTAAGTAAGCTTAGCCTCCTCCAATAGCAGCAGTGTTCAGACAGCATTCCTGATGCATAGAGAGAGCGTGCATCTGATACACAATATTTTTTGAAATTGCCGATCACAAGAGGCAGCCGGTAGCAGAGCTGCTTCTCTATTATGAAGGATAGCTTGCATACAGATGCTTGAATCGGGAATGCCCTCCTTATTAGGGAATTAAGTTTGTACTCTGAAGGACACCATCAAGTTGACAGCATAGATAGAATATATGCATTCTGCTGGCAGATAATACACAGTAGAGCTTGAATAGCTGCAGAAGAGATGTACCTTGCTTGGATGGCAAAATAAACGTATAAAGTATATTACAAAAATCATTTACTCTGAATATACAGCTCACAAAACATTTAATTTATCATTATTATTATTTAACATTTATTTTATCCTTTAAATTCTGTGTAAGGAGGGAAACATGGAGATTTTACACACTTACAGGGGGAATTAATTAAGAAAGGGAAACTTAACAAAGGTCGAGTAACCTATAGCAACCAATCAGAAGTTGCCTTTTATTATTCTTGCTTCCTTATACCAGAGAATGCTGACTTTTGGTTGTTGTAGTAGGTTAATAAACCTCTGTAAACGATTGCCCCGATCATGAATTCCCCTGTTCGTTTGGGAATTGTCCACTCTATTTTATAGGTGACCAGGATGAGTGTAGGTGATCATAAGCTAACGGTAAAAAAGGGCAACAACATTTTATATAAAAATATTTATACTAAAACACATTTTTTTTAAACAAATTATTATTTCTTTTAAGGTTCAGTTTTACAATTTTAACATTTAAGCTACTAAAATTTCAAACAAATAGCAAATAAGTGGCAAAATCAAGGCCATCAAAATAAGCATATTTGTTACAGTTTTGTG
The DNA here is from genome assembly GCA_019650415.1 of Pipa parva. Classification (NCBI taxonomy): domain Eukaryota; kingdom Metazoa; phylum Chordata; class Amphibia; order Anura; family Pipidae; genus Pipa; species Pipa parva. Next base: position 10,105 of record WMED01005976.1, on the reverse strand, counting down.
TGACTTTGACTAATGCCATAGAGCATATTTACTAAGACCATTATGACCATTTTGATTCGTTTCATCCCATTTCACTGTCAGTTTTTATTTCCCTGTACTTTTCACTTCCCCGAATTATAAAACGTTGGCAACAAAAAGTTTCGCTGTTGAAATAAATCATGATTGATAAATATTGATCAGTTGACAGGGTCACACTTTGCAACGTTTTTCTATGTGGTCCCTTCCATTACCGATTGTTATCTCTTTTTGATGAAAAAATTTTTTGTCTTAGAACATTTTAATAAATAGGTAAAAACAACAATAATAAACATTTAGGGGGGAATTCACTATCTTTCGAAGTGAGGTGCGTAGTGTTCGCCTCACTTCGGAAAGACTGAAATGCGCATGCTGATGTCCTGCACGCGGACATCAGCACGCGCATTAAAGGGTTTCCCCTCCCTGCGAGAGCACTTGAGTCTCCTCGCCGGGAGGGGAATCCCTTTAATGCGCTCGCTGATGTCCACGGTATCAGCGGGCGCATTATACCATGTGCGAAGTGAGCCGAACGCTTCGCGGCTCACTTCGCACAATGGTAAATTAGGGCCTAATTAATGTAAATAAAGTAACCACTTGTTGAATCAAATGATGATGTGTTGTATAGCTTGGACTGTTCAATCCATAGTTACAGAATAACTTCTATTAGTACACTATACATGCTATGTCTAGGAGTCAGACAAGTAGGATTCTTTTTTATTAAAAGACATCTGTTCCAACTATAGAAGGAATAACACATACTTTACATAATCTGGCTACTATGGAAGATGGATTGTCCATCTGGACTGTGATAAAATTCATATTTATAATGAAAGATGAAAAGCTTTGCATTTTAATCTTTACTCAAGAGTGCATATTAGTCATATTAAATAGACATAAGTAAGGAGTACAAAATAATTGACTGTTACAATTTTCCTAAGAAATTGTTATGGAGCAAAAATCCTATGCATACTAATATATTTTTGTTTCCAACATCTATAAGAGAAAAATCACTGAAAATGTAACCATAAATTTGGAATCCAATTTGGCTGTGATTGGGTTACTGTATGAGGGAATTTGAGGATGTAAAAGGGATACCACGGTAAAGGGTCCAGCGGGGAGGACAAAATGATAAAACCCAGGTATTGTGCTAATATACACTGTGATGTGGGAGAACTGATAGAATCTTTCCCTTTGCCTACTCTATGAGAATATATGACTTTCCATACAATGACTATTTATAGCTAACGTAAAGAACATGCTGGAATTTGTTAATAATATGTGTTTTTCAAACACTTTTTAAGGGACCCTCGCCCCAGTACCTGTCATGCCAATTGAAATAGCAGTTTTAATGAGTTTTGATGAGTGATAAAAACCCACATGCTTGTGTAACAGTTTCTGATGCCCCAAAGGGGGATATTTATAAAAATCAGAAAAAGCCTGTAAAAGTCAAACACAGTTAGAAGTGTTTAGAGAACCCACAAATTCCTTGGGAGTAAACCCTGAGTTTTTGACAGATTTAATTACTTCTTCCAGATAGATTAGAAAGGAGCTAAGGTAAAAATAGGGGGAACGTGGTAAAAACGTGGTAAAACGTGGTAAAAAGCAACATATAGAGATTAGAGTAACTATTGAATATTTATTCAATTTCAGAAATTCAGTGTTCAGCTCAATAAGTAAAGGCATCTTTTAAAGACCTCATATTGTAAACTGAATGTTAGTTATACAATAAATAATGGTCCTGCTAATGGAGGTGCAGAGAAACACTGAGCTCACAGTTGTAGAAGCCAAATAAAAGTCTGAAGGACACAGCTATAGAGTTCATGCTGAAAGTATGAGAAACTCAGAAATTCAAATGTATTCCTCATACAGAGATTCCATTTAGCTGCTGTTAGTAGTCAGTACTCATCATTTTTCAGGTTGGTAGAACAATGAATGAAGGATATTGGTGGATGATCATGATTGAGTGCAAATTCCATCTCAATTTAAGACGAGTTCACAAAGTTATGGTGGTTTCAAAATGATTGACCATGTGGGTTGTAGCTTTCAAAGGGGTTGGTTCACACTTAGCAACTGGGTAGTCTGATTAGAGGGAAAAAAAAGAATTGGATAAAAGATATAAGCTTAAGCCTTTCCTGTCATTAAATGTCATGTAAGGATTTGAATGTGCTTTTATCTGGCAAAATTACATGTTATGGAGGGATATCAGTGTTGGACTACTCCTGGGGAACCACTGAGGACCAGGGCCCACCCCTCAAGTCAGTTAAATAGGGATGAGATTCCCTTTCTCTGGCCACATCCCGTGAAGGGCCTCCTGGTGGGCCCAAGAATCCCCAGTCTGATGCTGAGGACATTATATACAAAACCTTAATTAATACTAGCTTGTTCTGTGATATTAGAAACCTTTCAAACCCTAACAGAATTACTAAAAGCATGCTAAGCAGCTTGTGCAACACCCCTCATCTATAAAAATAGAAGGAATCATGGTTTTTCTGTTTTAGAATATTTAATTTGGTTTTTGCCTTGGAATATCAAATTAATACTATTAATTTTCTTAATTTTACATTGTTTGGGAATGTTTCTAAGCGGCTTGTGGAGACCACTATATATATAAAAAACACTTCTACAGCAACAGCTCTCATTGCATATTGTGTTAGAGGCATTCCTGTAGGGCAGTTTCTCAGGTTGCGGAGAAACTTTTCTACTGGGGAAACTTTTTGGATAACTCCATGTGATCTAAAGAGATGTCTTTTGATCAAAGGCTATTCCAAACCATCTATAAAAAATGCCTTTTCAAAGGCTAAACCAGTGGACAGAAATATATTAAATAAGAAAAATTTTGGAGTAGTCAAGTCAGAACATACAGGTAATACCCCTTTCCTTCTTCACACAAATTAGTTTGGAATACAATTACATTAGTCATATTATAGATATAAATTTACCTGTTTTATTTAATGATGAGACTCTTATATCTTGTTTCTAGAATCAACAGAGACAAAAAAACAAACAGCAGTAAGCAAATATTATCTCATATATAATTTTAGACTTTTTTTTTTAAACTACCTTTTCTTTAAAAGGTTATATAAAGGGGAAGTCCTCAACCTACAATACTTTGTAAATCCCATTTAAAATTGAATCATTGGTAGAAATTCTTGTATGTAACTGAAAGATAAAAAATATATATTTTTAGTCAGGAGATATAGGGGATCCCCCCCCCCCTTTAGATTGCCTGCCTATTCTCTCAATGTTCTGAGTTTGGAGTTGACTGAAATCTGTATTGTGTAAAAAGACATGTTTGCCCACATTAGTGGGTCCGCCATTGACTTTATCATTAAGCTATTCCCATATTCCCTCACTGAGAGTTGTAATCATTTGACCTACATCTGCTTATGACAAATCTTACATGTGAGCAGATAAACATCAAATATAGTGTTACAATTTATGTATGGATTCAGAAGTCAGAACCAACCCTGAGGTGTGTACAACAAACACACCTAGTGCTGCCACACATATTTTAGCCAAGTGATCAATTTAGGTGTAACAAATTTAGAGAGAATAAGGTGGTAGCAGAAGTAGGAGTTTTCTTCAAGATGCACCTACAACCTCCTTCAAGAACCTCTCAGGGGGTTATTCACTAAAGTCTGAATAGTTGCATATCAGTGTGAATTCACCAGATAAAGACAGTCACAATAGGCTGCTACTGTCGTAGTTGCGTCTTTATAATGAGAATATTGTTGCAGTCGCGACTTTATTATGGGAAAATTGTCGCAATCTTAACATTAAAAAATTTTCACAACTTTACAATGGGGAAATTGTAGTGGATTTGCTATGGGAATCTGCTGTTTGTGAGTTGGACAGCCGAATTCGCACGTTAGTGAATAACCCCATAATGTTATTTTATTTGTTTACCAATAACGTAAGATCTTTGATATTCAAGTGGAAGTAAATTCTCATTTCTCTTTTTTCTACAATTGTAGTTTGTAATAGTTATTCTTTTTATTACTTTTTGTTATTTTGCCACAATGGTTTTATTTTTCAGAACTTATTTCTATTGTTACATGTGTTACTTTAAGAATTGTTTGCATCCCTTTATTTAAAGGGTTGTATACATGTCACATCCTGTCTGTTATTAAGCACCATGTTGATGTAAAACATGTTAAACTGTGCAGCTTTTGTTGTGTCTCGCGAGGTGACTTGAGTTGAGCCTCATGAGCCTCACCGAGACTGAAATCCCTTTAAAGCATTCGCTGATGTCCGCACGCAGGACATCAGCCAGCGAATAACAGTCTGTGCGAGCAGAGGCGAAGGATCAGAGGGTAAGTTCGGACTATGCTTTATTACCTCCTTGGTTTTATTGCATAGGAGTGCCAGAAACTATCCTTTTGTTTCTGCAATTGGCTATTGGGAGGTCCTTTTGTTGTACTCCTAAGCACCTGCTGCATGCTATCTTCTGGTGGAGGACAGTAATCTTCACTCTGGATAGAGCCAATTAAGAGTGACGCAACCATAACATCTCAATTTCCTGTGTTCCTGTAGGTTATACAGAAATATGTATGTGCTTAACTGTGCTTTTAACAAAGGTTTCAACATAGGATTTACCACTAATTTAATTTACATATAAATATGTATGACTGCTCAAACCTGCCATACATAGGTCTTAAGCAGAAGGTAATGAATTATTTATTTATTTATTATATGGTATGAAATTAATTGTGGGAACATTAGAACATAATTTTTTGCTATAACAATATTAAGAACATTATCAACAACCCAACAGTATAATAGCATAGAAGGGTTCCTCACATCCTCTCAGATGATGGGTATGGCACCAGTCTAGGTCATATAACAATATAAAAACCAAAGCTTTATGGCTATAGTTCAGTACTAGTAACAATACTTCTGTGTGAGCCAATCTGATATTCATGTCAGATCCCACCCAACATATTTAATGCGTTTGACATCTGTATCAAATTATTCTTGATGGATCATATCTTTTATATAAGATTTAACAAGAGTAGATGTAGATCAGTTTATGTTTATGACAAAAGCAAAAGCAAAAGACATTTAAAGATAATGTAAAACATATACATGGTAATCAGTGACTGGGCTCCCTTCTGGAGCTTCAGAATGCACCGGCATGGCATATTCCTGTACGGAGAAAAAAGCCGATAGGGGATTGGAAACAAAAAGAGGGAAGACAAAAGAAGCAAGTGACAGTGGACAAGAAGGAAATCTCTCTTTAGTTTATGTTACGGGCACTAAATAGTGGACCCTCTTACCACTGCAAAAGTTGACACAGGTTTGTCTGAGGCGCGGAGTCTAAGGAGCCTCTGGTCTTCACCTTTAACCCCCGCAAGGGGGTACTGGGCTTTGCAGCGGGAGACTCCCAGGTCGTGGCCCTCAGACTCACCCTCCGCAGGTGGCAGCTGGAAAGGACTAGAGCAGACGTAGAATATTGGAACAGGCTTAAACACAATTACAGGAGACTGGTAACGACTTGAACCAACACAGGAATACAGGATATTGGATACAGACTGGAACAATGCAGGACACTGGGAAATAGCTGAAGTAGCACAGGAACAGGTTAATGGCTAAATAAGCACAGGAACAGGTTAATGGCTGAATTAGCACAGGAACAGGTTAATGGTTGAATTAGCACAGGAACAGGTTAATGGCTGAAGTAGCACAGGAACAGGTTACATAGGATAACTAACTTTAATCAAGTTGAAAATAAACAGGGACCTAGAGTACTGCATACACAATATTCAGGCACTGGACTGTCTGAAACGCCAGCTTTTTAAACTTGCTGCCGGCTGCAGGGGAGGGATCGGCGTCGTTGCTATGCACTCAAAAGAGCGACGGCAGCCACCCGCGCACAGCACTTCTCAGTGCGGGTGGCCGAAGGAGAGAGAGACGCTGCTGGAGTGTGGATCGGGTATGTAACAGTTTACCTCTGATCTCTTGTTTCCTGGTGGGTCCCTTTATCCTTTGTTTCCTGGTGGGCCCCTGAGCTCTGATGACAGTGCACTAAAGAGTTGTTCTTTATACATATAGTATTTCAGGTCATTTGCCTGTTTTATTTTATTTGATATATTTTTCACCAAAACTTAAAAAAACACACACAATAAGGAAAAAAGTGCCGTATTTCCCATAGACTTTAATAGATATTGATGTGTCTATCAATACAAGCCCTCATTGATTCTCTTTTTCAGTGATACCCATAATTATATTAATAAATTTTAGAACATTTTGATCATGAAAATTAAGTCTTTAAAAACAAGACTGGGCTGCCTGATACCATGTGATCTTGGTCTTAGAGTAAATGTTGAAAGCCATAAAGGGCTTCGTATTTTAACTGCAACACTTTTTGTGGCATACATGCCCTGCAAATGAACCATGGTGTTCCCTACAGACTTTGCTGTTCCCTACAGACTTGATTGGAACACTGTGTGATGTGCAAATCCGCAACTCCTACTTAGGTTTACATGTATGATTTGGGGTCTTAACACCGTTCATTGTCACTTTGACCAATGAAAGTATGTCCAGTGAATACTGATGCCTCTCCTGTGGTGGCAGCCATTGAATGGTTTAAAAAGCGTTTACTTCTCTATGGCTTGGCTACTTGCATACTGGTGATGTGAACATCCTGGGAGCTCTTAAGAAGCCTGGAGCTGTGCTACAGTCTTTTCTATTTAGTAATCATTTGCTGTGTAACACCTTCATTATGTTCACTGCATGTGTCACTGTGTTCCTTATTTTGCATGGCTAAATGCATGGCTTCCCTATTCAATTACAAATGGCTACAGGCACTATGCATTCTGCCTGTGATATACCCACAGAAGTTCATGTCTATGGGGACTGATGTTTTCTATGGATTTGCCAAATTTATTCACTAATGGCTGGCCTTATATCAGCTTATTCCACAATTTGACACACTTCAATAAACAAAAATGAAAAACTTGCTTCTGTAATTAATAATATAACAAAGCCACCAAAACAAGTCCTGTAACATATTTCTATTTATTTCATTAAAAAATCCTAAGAAGCGAGCAAGAATATCTATACACATATATTTATATATAACAATGCATTTTGACAACTTTGTCAGTGGTAAAAAAAAAGAATTACAAAACAAGCCTTTTGATGCATGTGTTGATGCATTTGGTATTGAATGAGGATACATTTAGTTCAAAAGATCAGTAGAGTAAACTTAATCTTGCATGTCAGGTAACCCTAAGTCATATTTATTGGGGTGGGAGACAAAATTGTCATTTAAATCTCTGTCCAATACACTACTTAGTTCAAACATTCATAAGCGGAGACTTTGGACTAGATGTAGACAGTTTTACATTTACAATTCTTTGAACACATTTTTTGTAGATTGCTGTAAAGTTTACAGCAAACATATCAAGTTCTGGAATGAGCTGTAAGATGAAATGTTTGACATTAAGGTTATATTGTTTTGTTTTCTAAAATAATAATACGTTTACAGTATGTGTTATGGAGATTTGTTCTGCCTTCAAATGATAATACATACTGATTCCGCTAGAGACTATTTGATGGTTTTAGGAGCAATCCACTCCTGATAACTTTCACCCCAATTTCTCCTCAATCACTCATCATAAGACCAATGTTCCAGCCTTTTGTAACATCGCTTCATCATCTCTGAAAGGGGTAGTACAGGGAACAGCTACGTCAAGGAATTTTGCTCCAGGAATTTATATACAGTATCAATTTAACCTGCACTTCGAGATTATCTGTAGGCTTTAAGATTTATAATATTACAAGACTTTTACTTTTAATTTGTAGGTCTCTTTGATTGCAATCATAATACTGTATTATCTAAAGCCTGTAAACAAGATTTGTTTCTAGTAAATAGATCAAAATGTCTGCAAACAGAAAAAACTAAATAAACATCAATGAATGAAAATAAAGGACTTTATCTTCAAATATAACATTTGTGAATTATTGGGTAGCAAATATTTTCTTGCCAATCCAAGAGAAGATTTTGTTTTTAGAAAGTAGCATTTGTTCAACATTCTCCCTAGTTCCACTGCAACTAAAGAACAATTTCAATGATACAATGTTTACCCCGCCTTTTAAAAAAGATAATCTCTTCTAAAATAATGTGTTTTCTGTGTTAGAATTAATGCAAAATGTTACCATGACAATTGTAGAGTTGATGAATGGATGGCACAGTCTAAAACTGTTTATTTTAATACTGATGTTCTTTAAATACTTTAGTAAAATAATGCATCACATTGGTGTTGTATTTTATTTTTTCATTTGCTACTACACACAATGCAATTTCCAAATGGACAGAGTAATGTTTAATAGAAATTCATTTTTCATCTCTTACCAAAATATTCCACTTATGTTACAAAACTATATATTCCGTTATAAAAAAAAGGTGACATTTATTTTTAATTGGCTATATCAGAAAATGAGTTGAATTGAAACAAGAGAAATACATAAAGACTAAACAAAAACCTGGGTTCTCATTGCCACATCATTTTTTACTATTTTATATTCTTATAGTCCTATGTCATTTTTCAGTTTCAAGAAGTGCTAAAGTTAAATACAATGATTTTTCGAAGGCACAGAGTCCATTCTGTCTCCACTTTGTGTCAAAATTAAGACTTGATGGAGTTCTTTGAGTCTTGCAGCTGGCGCTGGTTGTTAAGACTGACTTGTCCATTTAAGAGACGCGGGGGTGCACTTAACAGAAGAAGCTTTTTACTATAGAAAGCAAAGCATGAAAATAAACAAAATGGAAACTAGCTGGTGGCATTTTCCCAAGAGAAAAACACTGATGTTTTAAGGCATTTCAGTTTGTACCCTGCTTATCTCCACTTTATCCCATTACAAAGTCATGGTTTTCTTACGGTTATTACAAGTTAAAAATTGGCACGAGTATATCATTTCCATTGGCAGTCTTTTTTTTTTTTCAATTGACTGTTGGCACTTGGTTCCTCTGTAAACTGTATTCCTTTGCCTTCAGTCTAAGGTTGGCGATGCTGTTGGCCATGTTCATCCCCTGGGCAGGATTGGTGTTGGCACAGGTGGAGGAATAAGTAGCTATGGCACTGCAATAATTAAAGGAAAATATTTAGTTTCCAGTGCATTAGCTAAATGTGTTAGTTTATCTGGACATAAGAAAACACAAATTTACTTTTTAACTGCATTAAAATTACAAAACCTCTCAAATGTGTATAACATTGGGTACCTGTACAAAATGTAGTCATGGAAATGGAAACTGCAGTGGAGTACAATGGTGGCTTTAACTGACCGCTTTGTACTGAAACCCATGATTTGGTTTACAGACTGCTGACATACAGCAAACTGCCAATCACAAGACATGGCAGAGTTTAAAACCAGTGTGTTAGGTAAAGCCGCATGTGCTGACAGGTCCTGTACTTTGGATTATTCTACTCCAAACTGTTCTAGTGGAACTGCTTTCCTCTCTTTCTTTTCTTCTTAAATGCATTACAGCAGCTGATCCAAATAAGCCCTTCACACTGCACATAGATCTTGCATCTGCAACATTGTATTCTTACATATATATATATATATATATATATATATATATATAGTGATAGCACTATATAAACAAATATTGTCAGCATCGTTAAGATGTCATCACAGGAAAAACTCAAGTGAAATTGAATTTTATTTAGAACAATTATATTTTAACAACTTTAAATCTTTAAGGCTTCTGATATCCCTTTTCTCAGGATTTCATTAAGAACACAAACAGGACACTTTTAGGCCTGTTTTTCTGATAAACTGTGCCCCTAAATGGTATTTAGGAATCTAACGCTATACCACTGTATAATCTGAGTTTACTTGTATGAATTCATTTGAGTAGACATCAACCACTGAAACTCAACCAGGTTCTAACCCCTACAATGACCCCTTTTATTTCAAGGTTCTTTGCCTTTTCTGTCTTTTCCCATCCCTGTATAGCACAGATAATGCTCCTGCCACCAACATGTCAGCTGTTCACCAATGATTTTAATAGCCAATACTGCAGCAATACTTCAGCAACACACTGCTAGAGTGGTGGAAATCAAACTCACCCACACCTATCCAG
>WMED01005975.1:0-18946 GCA_019650415.1 Pipa parva | reverse complement strand
TGGCACATTGTGAGGATGAACTAGGGACAGGGAGATATAGAAAGGTATGTATTATTCACTGACATACAGTTAGTGGGATATGGTGAGGATGACGTCACTGCACTTTACTTGGGGAAATCACATCACTCTACATCAGCGGTTCTCAACCTGTGGGTTGCGAGGCCATCCCACTGGGGTCGAGAACCGCTCCCGGCACCCAGAAGCACCCGCAGGAACCCTTCTTGTAAGGGTTCCTGCGGGTGATGTCAGCCAAAAACGTAACAACGTGACGCGCGATGTGATGACATTTCGGCCAAACGTCACCACGTGACGCACGTACGTGATGACATTCGGACGAAACATCATCACGTGTGGCGCCGTGACATCAGCGCGTGATGACGCAGTGACGTCAGCTTGAGTCGCGGTCTCATAAAGGTTGAGAACCGCTGCTCTACATGGTTTTGCATGACTTCACCTTCTACTTCTATTTGACTGACTTAGCCACACTATGGATACAACAGCATCCATGGCAGTCTGCTTGTTCGACAAATCTATCCACAGCTTGATAAATAAGGAGAAGTGAATTTGCAACTATTTTAGCAATGCAATGCAACTCAAAAATGTAGCGAAGTGAAATTCAGACTTTAGTTAATAAGGCACATGTTTCCATGGACTGGTAGGAGGGTGGGGAAAGACTGTGATAGCCAATAAAATGGAGTAAATAAAAAAATTAAAATGTTTTATATTCATTTTGTGTGGCCCAGTTACCCCAGGTATAAAGAATAAGGACCATGCCCACAAAAACTAGGTAGGAGGAGGGGATATCTTTTTACTAAATAGCATTAAAGCTATTTTTGAGCAAAGCAAGATTTAACAAAATACCTAAATTAAGTCATGATACATCTGTTATTTTTCAGGTATAAACCTGACTCACTCAATTCAAATGTACAAGATGGTAATATATATAATTCCTGGGCAACTCACCAAATTTTGCAGATGTTTTGAAGCTCTTCTGATCAAAATACATTAAGAAATATGCATTTCAAACATTGCTGTAATAAAAGAAAATCCCTCAGACTTGGCTGGATAAGTTTAGGGAGGATAATCAGTAAAACAAAGTCTGAAACATTTTGTTGCCACATGCTATGCAACCTTAGTTTAAACTCTGAGGCAGTGAGAAATACAATCATTTAGAGATTAGGTTCTGTATGTAACAATACTTACAACTTCATTGTGTTCTCAGGGTGAAGTACCCAGTGACCTACATGCAAATGAGCATCAAATTGATGGAAGTGGTAGATGGAAAGGCATATTGGGTGAATCTTGATATTCATTTGTTAAAATGAATCATTATTTAAAGGATGGGTGGCCCTTACCGGCATCTCATATACCATATGTACAAGTTTACTGAACTAATAATGTTTATATTCATTCTAATCTTGGTTGATTTTTCCCAATTATACATTAAGAGCCTCACTGACTAAAAAGTAAATTCAATTGTCGAATTCACTTTGAAACAATTTGAGTCACATCACCAAATTAGACTTGAATTCACTGCTCACTGTTGTGTAAGGGGGGAATACACTTTTCGAATAGGCAACAGTCAGATGCATGGTGTGGAGTAGTCAGTTAGATAGACATAGGAAAAGAAGTGACGTGGAGTGAGGAGAAGTCGACTAGTGAATAGCAGTGATGTCAGTCTCATCATATCCTACTAACCATATTCTGTTTCGACATCACTGTATCCCTAGGTTATATTGTCACTTAATCACAGTTAATCAGGTTATATTGTCACTTAATCACAGTTACTACTGTCACTTTATTATTTAGTGCAATTATTAGATTCAATTCAGTTAAAAAAATACACTTATTCTTAGTTGTGCAATGCGGCAATAAACTATTCCTTATACAAACAATACAAATCAAAAATATATATTATCACTCTAATCAAGTATGGCCGGGACACATTCTATCGTATGTATGTATGTATAATTTTATTTATAAAGCGCCACAAACATAAACAGCACTATACAGTTCAGTAATACAAATATAATACAGACATGGTAAAAGTGCATTAAACAGTACAGTATAATATCACAAGAATACATCACTTTAACTGCTACGTTGAGGTTGACACAAGAGGTTGGAGGTCCCTGCCCCATTGTGCTTATAATCTAAAGGAGGAAGACTTATGTACATACATAGATAGATGCAGGGCCGATGTGGGCGATTGCCCAGGGCGCAATCTATTTGAGGGGTGCTGTTACCCACATCACCCATCGCAAAACTCACCTTCTCCAGCGTTCCAGCTTTGCACTTCCTCTAAGTGCTTCTCCACAATGAGGTAAGTTGAATGTGACGGCACTCCTTGGCTGTTCGGGTCTTGTCAGCTGCATTCGGCAGCTGCCGGCAAGACCCGACGCAGCCAAGGAGCGCCATCGCATTCAACTTACCTCATTGTGGAGAAGCGCTTAGAGTAGGTGCAATGCTGGAGGGGGTGAGTGGGGGGCGCAGAGGGAGGTCAAGGGGCGGTTCGCCCAGGGCGTCAATAGGGCCAGAACCGCCCATGGATAGATGGGTAATAAGAGCTGTGAAAGAGCTATTGAAACACAAGTCCATAAATACAATAATATAAATTCTAAGCATAAAAGACTAAGGGGGTTATTCACTAAGGTGCAAATTGAACTGTCAAATTCTCAAACAGCGGATTCCCATAGCAAATACGCGACCGCGACAATTTCCCCATTGTAAAGTCGTGACGCGACAATTTTTAAAATTGTGACTGCGACAATTTTTCATTGTAAAGTCAGGACTTTTACAATATTTTTATTATAAAGACATCACTGCGGCAGTAGCAATCTATTGCGATTGTCTTTAGCTGGCGAATTCACACCTATATGCAACAATTTGGACTTACATTTTTACTGTATATAGATATAAAACTTTTATATAGGTAAAAATCAGTGATAAATATCAGTGCTAGTGCTCCAAAAAGGTAGGATTTCAGTTCAGTTTAGCAGAGTGAATGTTCCTGGCGAAGATAAAGAGGTAGAGAATTCCAGATGTGAGGGGCAGAGAGAGAAAAAGGTTTAAGATGAGAAAGGGCAGTATTAGTATGCGGCCAGGGAATTATTCTGATTGCCATATTTGGAGTCGGGAAGGAATTTTTTCCCTAATATGAGGATAATTGGCTCTTGCCTCATGGGTTTTTTGCCTTCCTCTGGATCAACACTGCAGGAAAATAGGCTGAACTGGATGGACTTGTGTCTTTTTTCAGCCTTATAAACTATGTTACTATGTTACATGCATAGCTGGTTGTTTTGGGAAGAGCGCAGCTGATGTCGAGGAATGTATTTGCAAAAATGTAGGGAGGGGCAACTGCGTGAAGTGCCTTAAATGTCAAAAGGAGAGCACTGTAAATGATTCATTTGCTTATGGGGAGCCAAGTAGCAAAGCAATATTGGGAGAAAGGTCGTCCCTTCTGGAGACAGAGGGAGAGAGTTGTAGCTGCAGAATTTAGAATTGACTGGAGCGGGGAGAGTTGGGAACCCGAAAGGCCAGATAGAAGAACATGCAATAGTCCATGCAGACTAGGATGAGAGCATGCATGAGGGTGTTAGCAGTGGAGAGAGAGAGAGAAAGGGGTGGATCTTTGCAATGTTGTGAAGGAAAAATCACCAGGTTTTGGCAGTTGAAGAAATGTGTATAGAGAAGGAAAAAGCAGAGTCAAAAGTCACCCAAAGAAAACATACAGAGTTTACAGGGTTGATGATGGCACCATCAACTAGAATGGAAAAGGTAGGAGTGGGACCAGGCTTGGGTGGAAAGATAATTCCATTTTAGCAAGATGTAATTTGAGCTGGCACTTGACCATCCATGAAGAGATTGCCAGAAGACAGTTAGAAATTTGAGACTGTATTTCAGGTGTTAGCACAGGAGTGGATAGGTAAATTTGGGTATCATCTGCATACAAGTGATACTGAATACCAAATCAATTGATATCTCCCAAGGAAAGAGTGTACAGGGAGAACAGGAGGGGGATAAGGACCGGGTCTTGGGATACCACCACCCTAAGTGGTAAAATAGAAATGGAATCATTAGCATGGGAGACAAAAAAGGAACAATCAGAGAGATAGGAAGCAAGCACATGGAGAATTTGAGTAAGAAGGGAATGATCGATAGTGTTGAATGCAGAGGATAGGTCTAGGAGAATTACAACAGAAAAGTGACCCTTGCCTTTGGCAACCTGTAGATCATTTGCAAGTTTACACAGAGCAGTCTCCATAGAGTTTGCTGGCCTGAAACCAGACTACAGGGTGACCAAGAGATGGTGCACAGTCAGATAGTTAGTAAGGTGGGTACAGGCAAGACATTCTAGAAGTTTAGAAACCAGAGGCAAGAGAGAAATAGGTAGTTATTAAAGTATGCTTAGCTTTTTTAAGGGTGGGTTTAATAGAGGCCTGTTTAAATGAAGAAGGAAAAGTTCCAGAGGACAGGGAAGAGTTGAACAGGTGTGCTAGGGCCTGCACAAGGACAGAATCACAGCACTTATTAAAGAAGAAGGCATGGGGTCAAGCAAGCATGTAGTGAAACAGGAGGAAGAGAGAAGTTGAGAAACTTCAGACTGGGTAGCAGGAGAAAAGGAATTCAGAAACTCAGGAGGGGACGTGGGTAAAATAATGTCTGTGTCATTATTGACTTGCCCCTTGGCTAAAGGGGATGGGGGTCAGTCCTGACCCCCTTGGTTAATGTTGATGCCCCCCTACCCCAATTGGTTACTGGGGTAGGGGGAAGAGGAGCGGGACCCAGGGAGCTGCTCCTAGCTGTGCCAATCCCCCACGCTGCCTATCATGGGGGAGTGTGGGGGGATAGGGATCCCAGGGACCCCTTCTTTTTGTTTTTACAGACCCCCCTATGCTAAATAGACATAGAGGGGCAGAGGAGAGGGAAGTGGTTCCCAGGAAGCCGCTTCCTGCAACTTAGCGATCCCCTCACCCAGCCTAGCGCTAAGTGAGGAGTGATACAGGGGGAAGGGTTGGGGGGTCCCAGGGATCACAGCTAACTGGGGTTTATTTAGTTTATTGTAATTATTTCCATAATGCTAGTATTACAGTATGGAAATAATTGGGTTTTAAATTATTAATTGCTTACTTGCCGGTTAATGATTTCAGTAGCACTTGATGGGTGATGTTGCTGGGGGGGAGGGATCAGGGGGGAGGTTTGGGGATCCCAGGGACCCCTATTAGATGGGTTTTATTTAGGATGTACTAATTATTTCGATAGGGCTAGTATTACAGCAGCACTATGGAAATAATTGGGTTTTAAATCATAACTGCTTAATTGCCTGTTAGTGATTTTAATATCGCTGGATGGGGACTGATACTGGGGATGTGTGGATTAGGGATGTGTGGGGGTCCTGTGGACCCCCATTGTAGAGATTCTTAGTGCTGCAGCAAAAATCAGCAAGGTATTGCTGCAGTGCTAAGTCTAGCACTTTATTATAGCAATTGCAAGGTGACAGGTGCACTTTAAGATAAGATTTGGAGTAAAATAATTTTATTGTTAAGTGCAACTTTTTTCTTCACTTTTCACATGACAGTAAATTCTTGAACATAAACTCTTGCAACAGATATTATTTATCTTTTTACCCATAATGCATGTTCGTGATTGTGAAAAATATTATTTTTTATTGTTTCAAGTAATCAACTTTCTGACTTTATATGTGTATACAAATTCCTCCAGCTTTAACAAAATGCAGTTTAATGGAGCTTGTGGCTTTGGTAAGTTATTATGTACTCATAGGTCCTTGCAGATATTTTTTATGTGACAACTCTTATCATCATACTGTCATTAATTATTCTGTGTGTTTTACCCCCTGTCTCTATGAATTTATGAACTTTCTGATAAGCTCAGTTTTTTCAGATAGAACAAAGGCATCTATTATAGTGATAAATGCAAGGTCATATGTTATATAATGTTTAAAAAATGTCAGACACCCCACTGGCTAAGATTCTTAACAAAAATGGCTCAGAGACCTTGACATCCTACACTCATCATTATTAAATAATGTCAAATGGATTTGTTAAGCAATCATGTTTTTCTTTCATGCTTGAAATTTGAATAGCTAACCTAAATCATAAGCCATTTAAAGGACATTAGTTATGAAAAACATAAAACATTCCTCATCATTGCTAGTGTAATTAAGAGGATTTTATTTATGCATGATGATTAACTATATCTGTATGTAGGAATCTGTTACAATGGGTACTCTCTAATTACAGATAGGCTGCAGAAAGTTCACTGCAACTTTTTCCACTGAAAAACTTAGTTTATGGTACATGTGATTTTACTGGTACACCCCTCTTCACCCCCCCCCCCCCCCCCCATACCAGTGCCGTTGATCCCTACAGTGCTGTCCCTTCCTGCATCAGGTGCAGACCCATGTATCAGCCTGTTGTTTTCAATGAAACTTTATTCTCCTGTCCAACTTAAGGTGGGGGAGCCCCAAGGCTCCGTCCTTGGCCCCCAGCTGTTCTCCCTGTATACTCTTTCCTTGAGTCATCAATTCATTTGGTCTCCAATATTACTTGTATGCTGATTATACCCAAATTTATTTATCCCCTCCTGTGCTAACACCTGAATTACAAATTTCCAACTGTCTCTTGGCAATCTCCTAGTGGATGGCCATGTTCCAGCTCAAATTAAATCTTCCTAAAAAGGAATTGATTATCTTCCCACCTACACCTGGACCTGTTCCTACCTTTTCCATTCAAGTGGAACCCTGTATCAACCCTGTAACCTCTGTTCCTTGTCTTGAAGTGACTTTTGACTCTACTCTTTCCTTCTCTAAACAAATCTCTTCCACTGCTAATTCTTGTCAATTCTTTCTTTGCAACATTGCCAAGATCCGCCCCTTTCTCTCTCACTCCACTGCTAATACCCTCATGCATGTTATCGTCCTGTCCCACTTGTCCTAGTGCAATGTTCTTCTATCTGGCTTTCCAGTTTCCTACCACTCCCGGCTCCAGTCTATTCTAAACTCTACTGCCAAAATTCTCTCTCTGCAAAAGGGGCAGCTCTTCTCTCAATCACTCTCTGCTCCCTGACTTCCCGTAAGTAAAATAATCATTTACAATGTTCTCCTTTTGACATTTAAGGCACTTCACTCTGTTTCCCCACCCTACATTTCCTCACTCGTATATATCTGTACTTTCCTCAATGTCAACTACGCTCCTCTCAAAGCAACCAGCTTTGCATGCCACGTACTAATACTGCCCCTTCTCGTCTTAAAGTCTTTTCTCTCTCTGCTTCCCACCTCTGGAGTTCTTTAACCCTTTGTCTTCACCAGGAACATTCCATCTCCACGTTCAAAAACAAATTGAAATCCTATATTTCGGAGCACTAGCACTGATTCTTATCATTGATTTTATGTATATATTTTATCTTTATTTATTCATGTTTAAGATCTGTATTTACTGATCTATTTATTTGTATTCATTGACCTATGTCTCAACACATTCTACAGCTCTTATTGTCCTTCTATCTGTGTATGTAAGTCTTCCTTCCACTTAGATTATAAGATCTACAGGGCAGGGACCTCCAACCTCTTGTGTTAACTGCAACCTTGGGTGATTTTAGAGGGCCAGAGTTGTGTGCCTAGCTTGATGGCGTCTGTGGCGGTTGGCCATGCCTCCCCATTTTAGCATGCTCTCGTGGCCTGGTCGGAGCTGAATGGAGGGCTGGATGTGGCCCTCAGGCTGTACAATGCTTAGGTCTGATTTAGATTGTAAGCTCTATGGGGCAGGGACCTCCAACCTCTTGTGTCAACCACAACCTGGTACTTAAAGTGAAGTATCCTTGTCATATTATATTTGTATTGTATAATGCACTTTTATCAGTATTATATTTGTATTGCTGAATTGTACAGTTCTGCGTAAATTTGAGGCGCTTTATAAATAAAATTATACATACAACAACAAAAACAGTTTGTTCCTAAACAAAATTAAAAGCACAGGAACATAAATGTATCCATTTTATATAAAACATATATGAACTCATGAATATACCGTCTGTGTAAAAGAGGACAAAAGATGTCTAAAAAGCCATTTAAATGATTTTAGTTATAAAAAACATTTCCTATTGTTGATGCTAGTTTCATCCCTCTTCCTTATAAGCTTCATCTACCTTGATAATCAAAATCAGCTGCATCACTAATTTAGTTAACCCTTTGCCTCCATGCTTCATTTTTGCTGTTTTTATATTTATATATTTACAATGTATTCTGTAGATAACTCTTGAAAATAGCAAATCTGATCATAAATTGTGACACTAATAATTTTTAAGCATATGGATCCTTCCATGAGCTTACTTGGGTGGATAGTAGACATTATTTTAGTACTAAGTACTCAGTACTAAGCTGCAGCACTGAAACAATGTCAGAGGAAACAATATAAACCTGTTATGAAGCAGGCCCAAGTAATTTACCACTTTCAGCCTCTGCTTTTCTTTATATAACCTTATATAGGCCCTTATAGCCTAGGTAAGGAAAGCAAGCAGGGTCAAGTTACAAAAAGAAAAATATATTGTCTTAATAGATTGTTCTTAAATAGGTAAGAACTAAATGTTCTCCAAAAATACTTACAAATGAGTAGTACAATTTATTTTTACCCAGAATTTATTGTTCCTCCAAGGAAACGTACAAATAAACAATAATTACCAAAGGGGTAATTCACCAAAGAGTGAACTTACCCTCCAATCGTTCGCTTCAGTACGCATAGCCTGTTATGCGCTCACTGGTTTCCTGCACGCGGACATCAGCGAAAGCTTAAAGGGATTCCAGTCTTGGCAAAGCTCGCGATGCTCTACTCCAGACACTTCGCGAGACTGGAATCCCTTTAAAGCGTTCGCTGAGCGCATAACAGGCTATGCGTACTGAAGCAAACGATTGGAGGGTAAGTTCGCTCTTTGGTGATTTACCCCCCAAGGGTGAAATTACTAAAGTTGAAAATTATTTTTTTCAACCTTTTTGCCCATTTTTGGGCATTTTCAGGTGAAAATGGGCAAGGAATGGGGACAAAAAGATCAAAAATGTAGTTTTTGACCTTTTTGGCCATTTTTGTGGCAAACAATGGGCAGTAAGATCAAATAAATCATTTTCAACTTTAGTAAATTTCAATCTCAAGTGTAACATTTTTCAATGTTTTAAGTCTCACAGATCATTGCCCTATTTTATCATTTAACATCTTTTTTATATGTCCCTGAACAGAACAAAAATAATTCCATTCCATTCTTCCATTTGCTGTTCCATGCCCTGTACAGCAATACATAGCCTTGGCAATGCTCTGCACAGTGGCAGGTGTGTGAGCAATGCTCTGCATAGTGGCAGGTGTGTGGGCAATGCTCTGCCCCACTGCAGGTATGTGGGCAATGCTCTGCACAGTGACAAGTGTGTGGGCAATGCTCTGCACAGTAACAGGTGTATGGACAATGCTCTGCACAGTGGCAGGTGTGTGGGCAATGCTCTGCACAGTGGCAGGTGTGTGGGCAATGCTCTGCACAGTAACAGGTGTGTGGGCAATGCTCTGCACAATGACAAGTGTGTGGGCAATGCTCTGCACATTAGCAGGTGTGTGGGCAATGCTCTGCACAGTGACAGGTGTGTGGGAAATGCTCTGCACAGTGACAAGTGTGTGGGCAATGCTCTGCACAGTAGCAGGTGTGTGGGAAATGTGCAATTCTTAATACTTACGTAATATTTCACTACTATTACCAAGATAATCGTATACTTGATAAATTGACTGTGCAACTTGATGGAATTCAGCAACTTTGAAAACTTACCTGGCAGTGTTGATTATAGTACATATAAAGAACTCTACAAATCATGTGAGATTAAAAACAGTTGGTGAGTTTAGAAGGCACTGGGCACATGACAATGTGACAGAGTGCTATGTATGTGGGTTATGTGCTTAACAGCATATATATCCATATCAAATCACTGCCAATTTTTGCACAGCAACATTATCTTTTTTAAGTAACTGGTATGTCATGTGTGTAAAACTAACTAGGATTAGGAAAAATATGGCAAATTGGAAACAGTTCTGCGCAATGACAATGAAAGGACAACAGTGTTGCAAAATAATATAAAGATCAACAGATCTCTCTCCAGTCCAGAACACTCAAGAATAAAAAGCAATTATTTTCATTCTTTGTGTCAACCTCTGCATGCTGGATTGTCTGCTAGCCAAAAATAGATTACTTTATTCTTCTTTTGGCAACACTTCTAATTGTAGGTCCTAGGTGCAGTCTCTGCACAGCCTATA
Source organism: Pipa parva (assembly GCA_019650415.1). Classification (NCBI taxonomy): domain Eukaryota; kingdom Metazoa; phylum Chordata; class Amphibia; order Anura; family Pipidae; genus Pipa; species Pipa parva. The sequence goes on along the minus strand of WMED01005975.1, from coordinate 8,648 downwards.
CTGACATCTCTGCTCAAGTTATCCTACAACCTTTGCAGTCAGGCATGTTCCAGAGCCCTGCATGCCAACATCTCAATCACAACAGTTGGTTTGTATGCAGTTACATGCCAAGTTTTCACTTATTATGCTGAACACTTTTTCTGTGTACATGCTGCTTAATAACGCACCATACAGAGCTTTGAAAGTTGTGCTAGTGATAGTACCATGTAATCAAGGAGATAGCACCTTGGAAATTATTGAAATTAGTTGGATGTGCATTCTTTGTGATTCATACAAGATATTTGGGGCACTATAAAGAGCTGTCTTCAATCATACACAATACACCAGTATGTTCCTCAACAATTCTCAGCCCATGCAGTTTGAACCCCTCATTATCCAAGCTCCAACTGTCAGCACCACTTTTTTAACAGGATGCAGTGAAGGATAACCCTATTCCACTAGTATAAAATGCTCCTGCTACAGTAAATATAATTATTATAATAGTAACACAACTTTTCTACAATAATTTGTTTCATTTTCATTTCATTTTAAATACTTACAGGATATAACGCGTTCTTTTATAAACATTACACTTTATTGCTTGTAGGTTTTCATTACTTTGAGAATTATTGTTAGGCTGTGCAAAGAAATCCCTACTAATGAAATAAAATCAGTATGGAAATTGTTGTTATTGTTTAATTCTCATGGAGTGTAAAATTAATGCTATGTATCAAGATAAATTTTCTATCAAAGAACTGAATTAATTTTTAATACTGGAGATACATAAAAGATTTTTCTAGTCTATAGTCTTTTTATATTAACGGATCAAGTGATTATTGGGCCAAAATAATCATCAGTAAATATCTATTTGCTGCTAAACAACTAGTTTTTTTTTTACATATTGGTAAATAATGTCTTGCGATGACCTCATTGGCAATGATTATGCAATCATTGGTAGTGTACAGCTGGCTGTAATAAGACATTCAGATTGTCATAAAAATGATTTTTGTCTGCAAATATGACCGTAGTGTAGCCAGTGAACTGTATTTGATGATGATGAAGTAGTTTGCTAAATTGATTAAATGGCAGAATCGGTCTGTGTTGCCAGCTTTAAATGCTTTTTAGCAGCCTCAGAGGTTCTACTACATTTACAGGAGGAATGCTCACAATGCTTGCAAGGAAGCTGTCCGTTTTGTCTAAGGCAGTGGAATGGCTTGGACCACTACTGATTAAAGAGCATGTGTTATAGATGAGTAAGAGTTCCTGAATAGTTCCAAAAAAACTAACCATTGTTCTATGCACAATACAAAAAGGACAAAATTAAGAAACCCGAGAACAGTGGCTGGTATGTGTTTCTATGTCCATCTGCCTCTAAATGTGTAGAGATCCTACACATTATTTATTTACAGTATTTATTGTGAGTACTTATCTAGCTGTTCCAGGTCTCTTGGGGTTAACTTTGACTTTACAGAATCCATCATGGGAAATGCATTGAAGTGCAAGAAGACACACACACACAGGGTACTATGTGACTGAGTGCCACTAAAGGAACTGAAGCAACCAGAGCACATTATGCCTCTGGAGGCGTTGGAAAATACAGGAACAAGAGGGTAGTGGATACTACTTTACCACAGTGGGGTTGACATTGGATAACGCCAAGGTGCTGAGTGTAAGGAACCTCCAGTCCTCACCTGTAAACCCCTGAAAGGGGGAATAGCCTCTGCAGCGAGAAGACTCCCAGCCCTCAGGTTAACTCCCCCACTGCTGGCAGCTGTCTGAAACACTTGCAGAGACTTTTGGTGAAGATGAGAACTGCAAAACTACACCACTCACTGAATCACTTGGGTCATAATGTACCTTCAAGAACAGAGCATTGAGACCAAACACTTGGAGCAGTCAGACAAAAACAATGCAGAAACGAACCTGAAAATATTCTGGAAGGCTGAGCTGCAAAGCTGACACTCAAGGGTTTGCAATAGAAGTTGAAGATGAAGCAGGACTTCAGAGAAGGCACAAAAATCAGTTCAAAGCAGTGTAACATCTAATTCAGCACAGGAGCTGATATTGATGCTAGAGCACTTCTTGTAGCAGTGCTAAGCCTACTGAATTTGGGGTTGTCAGAAAAGACCCGGCAGTGCATAAGCAGCGCCTATGAGAGCGGCACTACTTGTGATAATAACACTGACATCTTTACAGCTGTTTATTGATATTAACAGAGATCTTGATCCAGGGAATTATTCTGATTGTCATATTTGGAGCAAGGAAGGAAGTTTCTCCCTAGTATGAGAATAATTAGCTCTTGCCTCATGGGATTTTAAGCCACTTCTTGCAGGATAGTGGCCAGGTCACTACTGTAAGGATCGGTACTTACAGAGGCGACTCGCTCCAGTGTCGGGTCTCGTGGCTTCGGTGTGCGCGCCGCATTTCTTCCTGGAAGCGGCTGTCCGGCGTGCACACTGTCGTCATAGTGCGCACTTCGCGGCGGCGTGCTTTTTAAATCTGCTGGCACTACCATCTGACAGGCTCCCTAGCTATATAAGGGAGCCTGCCAGAGGGTTTGGCGCCTGATTATAGGTTTTGTTGCCAGCACCATTTCCTTGTCGGCTTGCTATTAAGCTCTATTTAAGTATCCTGTTCTTAGTCATAGTTCCCTGATACTACAGTCTCTGTTCCAGCTTTGCCTCTCTTGGGGTCCATACCTTCCACAGTCACTAATCCTGCTTTGCTTGCCTTGCTTTCTGCTTGCTCCAGCCTTCAGGTGTTTGATGTTAGGGAACTCTGTTGTGGTCTTCAATCCTAGGGGTCACGGCCTGGGTATCTTCAACAGCGAAGCCCTAACCTCCTTGCGGGGGCTCTAGGTGAACACCGGGGGTACCTTAGACTCCGTGCCCTAGTGGCTGTAACCTCTTCAGGGTTTTGCCACCTGTTACCTCCTTCTGCGGAAGAGATAATAATCTACCAGACGTGACAACTACATGATGCTGGTGGAGGAAAACGTTTCCTGACTCGTTCCTCCAAAACACACCAAAGTGGCTCAATAATATTTAGATCTGGTGACTGTGCAGGCCATGGGAGATGTTCAACTTCACATTCATGTTCATAAAACCAATCTTTCACCAGTCTTGCTGTGTGTATTGGTGCATTGTCATCCTGCACCATTGGATGCACATGGTCCTCCAGAATGGTTTGGTAGTCCTTGGCAGTGACGTGCCCATCTAGCACACGTATTGGGCCAAGGGAATGCCATGATATGGCATCCCAAACTATCACTGATCCACCTCCATGCTTCACTCTGGGCATGCAACAGTCTGGGTGGCACACTTCTTTTGGGCTTCTCCACACCGTAACTCTCCCGGATGTGGGGAAATCAGTAAAGGTGGACTCATCAGAGAACAATAAATATTTCACATTGTCCACAGCCCAATATTTGTGCTCCTTGCACCATTGAAAGTGAGGTTTGGCATTGGCATGAGTGACCAAAGGTTTAGCTATAGCAGTCCGGCCGTGTATATTGACCCTGTGGAGCTCCCGGCGGACAGTTCTGGTGGAAATAGGAGTGTTGAGGTGCACATTTAATTCTGACATGATTTGGGCAACCGTGGATTTATGTTTTTTTATTACAATGCGGGTTAGCACCCGAACATCCCACAGTTAATCCTGTTGGATGTGTTTCGTCCTTCTTGGTGGTATGCTGACATTACCCTGGATACCGTGGCTCTTGGTGGTATGGTGACATTACCCTAGAGACCGTGGCTCTTGATACATCACAAAAACTTGCTGTCTTGGTCACAGATGCGCCAGCAAGATGTGCACCAACAATTTGTCCTCTTTTGAACTCTGGTATGTCACCCACAATGTTGTGTGCATTGCAATATTTTGAGCAAAACTGTGCTCTTACCCTGCTAATTGAACCTTCACACTCTGCTCTTACTGGTGCAATGTGCAATTAATGAAGATTGGCCACCAGGTTGGTCCAATTTAGCCATGAAACCTCCCACACTAAAATGACAGGTGTTTCAGTTTTTTTGTCTAACCCTGTACTTACTAATCATAGTATTTAGCTCTGGTGCTGCCCCTGATCTCTTGTATATTCCTGATCTTTTCTGATCTTCACAGCTGCTGCGGTCCTCTGTTCTTCTGGTTCATGTGCATTTTGTGGAAAAGAGCAAGAGCAGTAGCAGATATTTGGACATAATAAGTCTGTAGTGCTCCTTTAATATAATTTAAACATATGGGGCTATGCACATGTGTGTTTAATTATGTGAATGTAAAATATGTGATACATTCAGAAAATTTATGTAAAGGTATCAATAATTACCAAATACTTTTAAATGTTGGTAACATGCATGGTGAATACAATTTGAATGTACTGTATGTGCATTTATAGATTACTTTTTAGAGATTGCCAAACTGCTTACATCGTAAGAAGTACCTAAATCACTTCACCAGTGAAAGTGAAAATCAGTTGATCTACTTCAAATTCTATGCACATCAATATGAATTTAAACATCACAACATGCTTCCAGTTTGCCTGGAAAATGCATAAGATGGTTTTCAATTAGCATAATAATAATTTCCTGTTCTTCACTAGGTATACACCATTCTATACTCCCTAAAGGTCATTCTTTTGGCTGTTCATCAAACAGAATATTATCCACAAGTCACAGGAAAACCAACACTTCCGTGAAACTCATTACAAAAGCACCAAACAAAATAGCTTGCAATTTATAAAGAAGTCTACTTTTATACAGACTGTGCACTGTGGATCAGAATCAGCACTGTGGATCAGAATCAGCACTGTGGATCAGAATCAGCACTGTGGAGCAGAATCAGCACTGTGAAGCAGAATCAGCACTGTGGAGCAGAATCAGCACTGTGAAGCAGAATCAGCACTGTGGAGCAGAATCAGCACTGTGGAGCAGAATCAGCACTGTGAAGCAGACTGAGCACTGTGGATCAGAATCGGCACTGTGGATCAGAATCGGCACTGTGGATCAGAATCGGCACTGTGGAGCGGAATCGGCACTGTGGAGCGGAATCGGCACTGTGGAGCGGAATCGGCACTGTGAAGCGGAATCGGCTCTGTGAAGCGGAATCGGCACTGTGAAGCGGAATCAGCACTGTGAAGCGGAATCAGCACTGTGAAGCGGAATCAGCACTGTGGAGCGGAATCAGCGCTGTGGAGCAGAATCGGCACTGTGGAACAGAATCGGCACTGTGGAGCAGAATCAGCGCTGTGGAGCAGAATCAGCGCTGTGGAGCAGAATTAGCGCTGTGGAGCAGAATCAGCTCTTTGCCAATAAGATTGAAATTTACATTAACATCTTTTTTTTGTTTTTATTTTTGTTAATTTATAAACATAAACAACTGAACATTCCAACACAAATATCAGAAAACAAGGAGTGCCAACAAAAACCACATTACATTGTTGTGGTAAAAAAACAGTAAACCGTAAAACAGTCTGCTTCAGCTCGAGCAGATTAGGCAATTATTTACCTTTAAATATACATTGTTATACCAGTTGTTGCACTAAAAGGGTCTAGAGATCGGCTACATCTCCTAAGGCAGTGTACAGCCAGGGGGACCAGATGTCATAGAATCTCTTTGGGGTATATGTTACTGCAAAGGTTATTTTAAACACAGGTAGGCCTGATTGTATTAATTTGATCCAATGGCCAATATTCAAAGGTCTAGGGCTCATCCAGTGCATTGTTTTCTTGGCATAGTAGGTGAGAGTGCGGTACAAAATTCTCTGCTTTGGGTGTGGATTAAATCATCGACTATACCCAACAAGCATACCCCAGGTAATTTAATCTGGGGGAATAGGAGGTTATCTGCTAGAAATTCTACTACCTGTGAAAAAAAGTTGGAAACAACTGGGCATTCCCAAATCATGTGAAAGAACCCAGCTTCTTGGGAGTGACATCTCAGGCATTCATTGGTAGTAAGTCTATTCATCTTTTGGCATAATATACAGGTGATGTAGGCAGTTAAGTTGAATTATTCTATCTTTGATGAGTATGAGAAACCTATAGGCTGTGCTAGTGTCCTCCTCCCAGTCATCTCTGGTCTGATCTGGGATATGACTGTTCCATTTGTTGTAATCTTTGTCAAATGGAGGTGGGTGGGTTGATAGTAGGCCCCCATAAAGTCTGGATATTAGTTTATTTGGGTCTGTGTTCCACAGCACAGTCTCTATTGGAAGATTAGTATAACAACAGTCTGAGAATTGTTTTTTCAGAGCCTGGCTTAACTGCATGTATGTGAATTTATCTGTGCTTTGGGAAGAGCAGTTGTCTCTCAGTGAGATTATTTCATCATTAAGGTAGATGTCGTCCAACTGACGAATATGCCTCCTAGTCCAGTATGTATGTGGAGATATGACATCAGTACTATTTTGGCAAAGCGTTTACACACTATAGCATGCCTTGAATGGGGTTGTTAGTGTTACCAATTGAATTTGCACGTCCCCTTGTCTCCTATATGGGTAGTTTTGAATTGATTCTAGGGATCCTGCTATGCTAGCATGGAGTGGTGTAAGAGCTTATTCAGTATAAGGTACAAACCAGTTATGGATATAGTACAGTTGTGAGGCCAGGTAATATGATTTTTAGATCTGGGAAGCCCAACTCACCCTCCTTTACTTGTACAGTTAAGGTTTTCCATGAGACTTGGGGTTTTTTTTGCACCCTAGATAAAGGATAGTAATAGCCCGATGATATTTTTGAAGACTACAAACAGCACTACACATTATAAATACATTTGTGGAATACTCAGGCCTCCAAATTAATTGGAACAGATCACACAAAAACTACATAGCTGACAATATACACCCAATAACCCATAAACTCAATCTAGCAACACAATTTGGGTCTAAACTACCTCTTACTATGTGGGGTAGAATAAACCTCATCAAAATGATTTATCTCCATAAATACCCATATACACTTACAAATTGCCCCACTGTGATACCTAATGACTAGATTGAGTTTATGGGTTATTGGGTGTATGTTGTCAGCTATGTAGTCTTTGTGTGATCTCTTTATCATTACTTCCAGGTATTTAAATGAGGTGACTATATTCAGCTGGAGATTGGGAATTGTTTTCATTCTGCTGTCATCCACTGGAAATAAATGTGATTTGTTCCAATTAATTGGGAGGCCTGAGTATTCCACAAATGTATTTATAATGTGTAGTGCTGTTTGTAGTCAGGTGTTAGGGTTGTCCAGGAATAGCAGAATGTCATTTGCGTATAGCTCTATGTGTTCTTTCATGTTATGCATTTAGAATCCCTTTAGTTGTGTTGAGGACCTTATTAGGATTGCTAGGGGTTCAATTGCTATAGTAAATAATATTGAGGATAAGGGGTATCCCTGCCTTATACCTCTAGCGAGGGGTATTTCCTCTGACAGGACATTGTTCACTCTTATTCTTTCTTTAGGGGAGTAATAGAAGATTTTTGTCCATTTTATGAAATTGGGACCCAGACCAGCTCTGTTTAGTACCTCAAACAGAAATGGCCATTCTATTGAATCAAAGGCCTTGACCGAATCTAGTGAGTCTTTTCTTACCCCGCAATTTGTGTATTGTATTTTTAAATTTGTGTACAGTCTCCTCATGTTTGTTGATGTAGTATCAACAAACATGAGGATGGAATAAACACTGATTGGTCAGGATGTATAATTGTATGGACCACTCTGGCCAGCGTATTCACCAGGAATTAAAGGAGCATTAAAAAGTAAAAAAAATAAAAAACAAGTTTTAAAATACTTACCTTATCCTGAGCTGATTGATTAAAGTTACAGCATGAGCTGTGCTGTAATTGGCCGGCTCCCAATGCTTCCCCCAATGCTTCTTCACAGCACTGGCTAACTGGTCCTGTTACACCTCGGGTGTTTCAGGGCTTAAACATCATCACGTTCAGTGCAGGGGAAAATGAGAACGCTCTGCACAATGAGCGTAATGATGTATGAAGCTGGGGAAGGAGAAGAAGAAGGAATTGCGCACTGGCATCTGTGTCAGCTAGCGCGCCGTGCAGGAGGCGTCGGGAAAGCATCGAGAGCTCATGCTGTGACTGTAATCAATCGGCCCAGTATAAGGTAAGTATTTTAACACTTGATTTTTATTTTTTATTTTAGATCCCCTTTAAAATAAGATATGTGCAGTGTGCATAGGGATTTTCATAGGTTTTTTTTTTTTAAAGTCCGGCCCTCCATCGGTCTGAGGGACAGTGAACTTGGCCCCCTGAGTAAAAAGTTTGGGATTCCCTGTTCTATGGACTCCAATTCTGACTTTTGGTGTTTGGCCAGAATTTTAATCAAATTGGTGGAACATCTTCCCATTCCTGGTTTAAAGTTTCATTAAATGTTAAGAATGTTAGGGAATGCTTAAATCCTAAGGCCACGAGGAATCAAACCTAATTCAAAAAGTATATATTTTTGTGAATTGGGAACAGTGATTTCACAGGTTGAGATCATTTTATCAAAATTTTCTTTTCTTTTTATTAATCTCTCTTGTACTTCTTTAGTCACACTAATAGTAGATTTCATGAGGAATGATAGGGAATATGCTGGTGTGGGCCATAGAATGGGCCAATTACAAATGATAATTAAACAAACATGGAAAAGGATTTAGGAGTTCTAGTTGACAATAAACTTAACTGTACCAAC
>WMED01005974.1:0-18948 GCA_019650415.1 Pipa parva | reverse complement strand
TATACCACACTATGCATGACTTCTCATCCTACTTCTACCTGACTGACTACACCACACACCACATGACTTCTCATCCTACTTCTACCTGACTGACTACACCACATTACGCATGACTTCTCATCCTACTTCTACCTGACTGACTACACCACACTACGCATGACTTCTCATCCTACTTCTACCTGACTGACTACACCACACTACGCATCTGACAGTGATAGCTGCTGTCCGCCTGTTCAGCAAGTGCATTCTCCACTTAGTCAATGGTGAAAAATTAATTCACAACTGTTTTGCCAATGTGACTCGAATTGTAGCAGGTGAATTCACACTTTAGCCAATGAGGCCCAGTTTTTTTTTTCTTTCTAGAAGATGACTGGCATCATGAAATATTGCAGTTAATCAAAAATAGCTGGCATTAGCATAAAATTTATTAAAGATGGATATTTTTCGATAGAAAGGTAGCCGTACTACTAAGGTAAAGTATTGGCTACCTTTCTATCAAAAAAATCTCGAAAAATCAAGTTCGAAAAAACTCGTGCGGTAATTTCGCGTGAACAACACGAGATCTCACGCCACTAAACTCGGAAAGACCATGAGCGGTCTTTCCGACCTTGATAAATTTCGCCCAATTTAAAGCTTTAGTTCTTCTGTTAAAATGACAAAATGGAAGACGAGTAAAATTGCAGTCTTATGTGTTTCATGCCATAGCATTTCATAGATTTATATATGCGCAACTGCCTCATATAGAAAGCATGGACCAGCAGAATATTGGAGAAAAGGACATACTGAAAAAGACCACTCACATCAAAGAACTAAATGCAGTCTGGCAAGGTTCCGTTCCAAATATTTGCAGCTGGAAAAGGTTCCCTTTTGGGCTTGACCTAACTTTGCATTGTGCCTCACAGTTTACTGGAAGTACCACTTTTCTGAGTGATACCAGAGCCATTTGTTTGTTCTACTGGTCTTTATGTCCTCATGAAAATATGAAATAATAGTTTCAAGAATATCTCACTTTGAACTGCAAGAAACCATTACAGCACTGATTCTCCATCCGGGCTATGTAAATCTGTGGGTCATGTAAATAATTTAAAAAAAAAAATCAAAATACAAAAAATAATATTGTAAGTATATTAGAAATAGGCATATTTAGAACATATTAAATATCCCTTTAAACAAATGAAAAAATAAATAAATAAACCCATGAATTTAGTTATAACCCTGCAGAATTTGGAGCCTTATGCAACTGCCTAGTGGTTGAGCAAAATGGGGCCATTGTTTTTAACGGACATATACCTGTATATATAATACATACAGTAATCATCCACTAGGTTCTGTTCAAAAATATCATGATTTGTTCAGAAATGAAGGACACCTTCAGGAAATAAAATTCTAAATATCCAATATATTCTAAACTGAACTCTATCAACCCTGAATGCTGTGTAGTTTAGTAATAAGTGGCTGTTTTATAAATGCCACCACCTCAGCCAACCCAGATCTGAGCGACATTAATCATCGTTCGACATCTGATGCAGAGCTCTGCACTTCACAGTGGCTAACTGCTGGTTCTCTGTCAATCACACAACACTAAAAGGGGGTTGTTCATCAAAAAATTCACCTTGCGTAGTATCTCTGCGTCTGTTCGCATCAATACGATTAGGAAGTCGTGAATTCACTTCCTCTTATTCATGAAGTGTCGGACGCCGTTACATGCGTTCTGTGGTGTAGTCAGTTGCACAGCAGTAGGATGAGAAGGCATGCGGAGTGAGGAGAATTGCTCCAGTGAAGGGCAGTGACGTCAGTCTCATCATATCCCACTAACTTTATATAAGTGAAAATACTTATTTTTATATGTCATCTTGTGCCTAGTTCATGTTTAAGAGTAGACTAATTTAGTCGCAGTTTACATTTTTAATTTTAAATGAATAGTCGCCTTATGCAGCACTGGAGCCCTGCTATCAACCCCTCAATTCGCCAGTCTGTAGTGAAGGCAAACAGGTGAATTCGGAGCAGTACGCACTGCAGAATCCGCCCCTTCGACAGACTGTCGCATGCTGAATAGCCGAATTCCCTGTGCACGCTCACACAAATTGATGCGAAGAGCTCCGTAAATCTGCGACTGGAGTAAGTGGCAGAATTGGTCATGAATTCGTCACATTGCAGAGATTGCTGAATAAGTAGAGTTGGAGAATTCGCGAATAGACAAGATTACAGGCATATACGCAATTGTTCAGACTTTGATGAATAACCCCCTAAAATGGTGGATGACTGCAGTCTTGTAGCACAGGAGAAAGAGAGACCAGCGCAGCAGCCATCACTTCTCTAGACTAAACCTACTAAATCTGATAAAATATCCAGGATCCCTATCAGATTATCTAAATAATCCAGGATCTTTAGGAGATTACCTAATGAATACGAGATCCATAACTTTCTGTTTTAACAGAACTCTGAAAATTTGTAACTGAAACCATGCTGGGTTTATTATTCTTATACGAGTGTCCCCACTTCTTTCTCTGATCTGTTAATTTTAAACAGGATAGTCATACCTGGAATTTTAAATTGGGCTATATTATTTTTACTTAATTTATTTTCTAAAACATTGTGGCAAAAACCTTAGGGATACTTGGCAAAATGCCTTTGTGACCAGAGGAAGGTGTGTCTGTAGAAGGTGTGTCTGTAGAAGGTGTGTCTGTAGAAGGTGTGTCTGTAGTCTGGTTTTCATTCAGAAAGTTTGGATGATGCAAACTGGGAGTATAGAGGCTGAATGTATTTATACAGACAATTCAGACCAAGGGCAGTTCCTAACCCTTTTGTATTTTTTTGTACATTTTTTACATAGCGCTACTATATTACTCAGTGCTTTAGAGAGGCTTGTCATTCACTTCAGTCCCTGCCCTGTGGAGCTAGCAATCTAGTAAGCACGCACAGATTTATGTTTTTGGATTGTGGGAGGAAACCGACGCAGGTGCGGGGAGAACATACAAATGCCATACAGATGAAGTCCAGGGTGGAATTGAACCCTGAACCCACTGCTGCAAGGCACTAACTAACCACTGAGACACCGCACTGCTTATTTGTTATCCATTACCCTTACTACAAAACCACACAGTTGTACCAGTGGGGTTTGTCATTGTCTAGTTTAAACATAAAGTTTTGTTTTATGTTCAAAGTGCCCATAGAAGCGTCAACATTTATGGTATCTTCACTTATGTGCAGGTTTACCATGTCATTGGTCCTGCTGCCTTTTGAACTCTGCTTTTCAGAATTGGCATGGTGCATCTTTGGGCAATGCAATATTCATTATTTCCCTTGAAAAACTGAAAGGTGGACTTGTCAGACCAGTGCACACCTTTCTGCTTTGGGTCATTTTAGGTGAACTTTAGGCCAGAGAACCAGGCCGCATTTTTGACTGTTGGAGGAATGTTGCCGACAAGGGTTTTCTGAGGTATTTCCAAGGCCCATATCTTTTTATTCACTGTAGAAACATTACTTTTTTTTCTAAATTACCATCTGAAGGATCAAAGGTCATGAGTTTTTTAAACTGATTTCTCTTTAGGTACAGAGATTTCTTCCGATTCCCCAAGCTTTAAACAAATATGTTGGCTGTAGATGATGACTTCAATCAGTTTCTTGCAAACATGCATTGGATTTTTTATAGATGTGTTGGACTATTAGACACTGCATAAAGTGACAAAACGTAACCCGTTCTTGCACATAGAAGGCTGAGTTTTTTATTATCGCTTTTTATTTTATAATCAGTCATTATTGAATCAGCTGAATGGGGCTGTGCTGGCTGTGACCATAGTGACCGCACCGGGACAAAGAAACCTGAGGAATCCTAATGTGCACAGAGAATGTTGTCTTCCAGCAATACAAACACTGCGCTATTGCCTATAGTCCATGAATATACCCGTTTGCTAAAACACAAAAGTATAACCAAACAGGTAACATATGATTAAGAAAATTCTAATAATTGGGTATTTAGGTGTTTGGACATGAAGGTAAGGGGACCCAGTCCAGAATTGTAGTTCAGCGCCCACCTGCTTCTAGTGATACCACAGCACCTGTTTATCTGAATGTAGTTCGTAAATCTTCCCAGTCTTCAACTGCCCAGTGGCAAATAGTTTACAATTAGTTTCTAGTGTCCGAGTTGGAATTAGTGATGTTTACATAAAAATAAAGCTAATAAGATAAAAGATATGAAATATCTATTCTTGTTAACTCAAAAAAAACCCAACTTTATGATAAGATTATGTTGTACTTTATATGGCAGCATATTAACCAGAGAATGAAAAAACAGATTTATATCAGTCCCCTCTGTAACAAAGCGATAATTCCACTCCATCATTAAACAAACCCAAGGTCAGTTTTGTCAGACACTCTTCAGTAATGGTTTACTGGAATGTTGGAGAAAACACAACTTTAGTCATTATTAATGTCGCTCAGCGTTACATTATTTTCAGGCACTGATATAGCATAGCATGGAAGGAGTGACAGCTGAATCAGCTACAAGAAGAGAAGATAGACGCAAACTACAAAATCTGTGTGAAAACAGTTACAGGTTATATGGATATCCTTTTATCTATCTGTCTATCTGTCTATCTATCTGTCTATCCATCTATCTATCTGTCTATCCATCTATCTATCTGTCTATCCATCTATCTGTCTATCCATCTTTCTATCCGTCTATCCATCTATCTATCTATCTATCTGTATCTATCTATCTGTATCTATCTATCTGTCTATCCATCTATCTATCTGTCTATCCATCTGTCTATCTGTCTATCCATCTATCTGTCTATCCTTCTATCTATCTGTCTATCCTTCTATCTATCTGTCTATCCATCTATCTATCTGTCTATCTGTCTATCCTTCTATCTATCTGTCTATCCATCTATCTATCTGTCTATCCATCTATCTATCTGTCTATCCATCTATCTGTCTATCCATCTTTCTATCCGTCAATCCATCTATCTGTATCTATCTATCTGTATCTATCTATCTATCTATCTATCTATCTATCTATCTATCTATCTATCTATCTATCTTTCTATCCGTCTATCCATCTATCTTTCTATCCATCTATCTTTCTATCCGTCTATCCATCTATCTATCTTTCTATCTGTCTATCCATCTATCTGTCTATCCATGTATCTGTCTGTCTATCCATCTTTCTATCCATCCATCTATCTATCTATCTATCTATCTATCTATCTATCTATCTATCTATCTATCTATCTATCTATCTATCTTTCTATCTATCTTTCTATCCGTCTATCCATCTATCTTTCTATCCATCTATCCATCTATCTATCTTTCTATCTTTCTATCCGTCTATCCATCTATCTATCTGTCTATCCAGGTATCTGTCCGTCTATCCATCTATCTAACTATCTATCTATACATCTATCTATCTGTCTATCCGTCTATCCATCCATCTGTCTGTCTATCCATCTTTTACCTATACATTAGTATATATCAAGTACAAAAATAACAATGAATCAGTGCAACATTTTATTTGTGGGACCTTTATGTTGCAAAATATATAATAAAGAAAGTTCTAGAGTTGTGTGTATAGGGTTTGAACAAAGTAACAGACCAATAAAAGATTTCAATTAAACATAGTAAAGAGCAGGACATTTAATTATTCTACATATAAAAGAAGTCACTACGTCAAATCACCATATTTAATCTAGGTATCATTTAAAATCGGCTAAGCTTGAAATACCAAACCAGAAACGATTTCTTCATGCCTCCAGTAGATGGCATAAAAAATCTCACAAGAGGCTGAAGCACCATTCAGGATCAGCTGGAGAACAGGGAGGGAGTGATGTAGAGTGAAGGGGGGAGTGAGGAGGGCTGGCCGGAGGGATAGCAATGAGAAGGAGGGGAGATGTTTGGTGTGTGGATAGAGTGAGGACAGAGGGATTTGGCAGCAGCAGTAGGGGGGGGGGGTTTAATATTTGTAGCAGTACCAGAATTATTACAGTCATCTTGGTCTTAGCTTTATTTCAGATACCTGTTGGGTGGTGACACTCTGTCTGCCTCAGGAGCTGTTTGTTCTCTGGCCTCCAGGATGTCCTGACTGGTCACTCACCCTGGACTCAGGAGTTGCTTCCTCCTGGGCTCCAGACCATGAAAGCGGAGAGAGAGACAGAACCGAGCTGGAGCCTGCTCTTTGCACTACAGCACTGCCCCTCAAGCAAAAGAAACAGAACCACAGTTGTGGCACCAGACACACACCCCATGGCATGGAGCTGAGAGCTGCCCTAGGACTGGGCAGACATAGAAAGTGACAATCACAAAGGAAAAGCTGTCTGTAAAACACAGTGTTTGGCTGTCTCCTCTCTTTCTTTACATACTTTTTCAGGATACAGTCAAGAGCATGGGACCAGGGTGTCTCGTGTAAGTGAAACAATAAGACTTGGACCCAGAGTATGGGGCCCCTGGTCCCGCTTCTTCTGGGGGCCCTGATTTGGGTCTGTGTATGGACGGATGACCCCAGCAAAGTGATATCTGACCGATATGCAGTCTACTGGAACAAGAGTAACCCCAGGTAAGGGCCTTCAGGTTGGGTGGTGAGGGAGTGAATTTATCTTGCAAAGAATGGTACCAAATGATTTGTCAGTGACAACAAATCTAAAATATGAATATTGGTTGCCATCTATGAAAGCCCTGAAAAATACTCAGTTTAGGGAATCTTGACTATCCCAGGACCAGTAATTAGCCAAGTGATTAACATAGACATTAGAGGTCAAGTGCTTTAGTGAAAAATGTAATCTGTGGCATAGGGTAAGTATCTGAGTATATAGAAATGATAATTGTGGGCTGTGGGTTAAACTCAAGCAACTTTACTTACTTTTTCCTAGATGTTATTCCTGGGGCAGCTAACAGAGAAATCATATATTGACTGATGAGATTTTTTTTTTACACTGACTGTCTTTGCACTTTCCTCAGTTGGGATTTACAAATACTGATTGGGAAGGGACACTCTAGTAACGTTAGCCTTGTTGCATGCTGGCAGGGTATGCAGATATAGAACTTTTACCGTGAAGCCACACTTTCCACGCTCTTCAGAATACCCAGCATTCCAGTTGCCTTTCCTTTATTCCTGACTTTAGCACGCGCTAAGTGAAGTCCAGCTCTGTGTGTGGGTTTTTCTATGCGTGTGTGACTAGCCAAGTTACAATTTAGCAGAGGTTCTGCCTTCATCATCTTCTCGTGAAGCTACAGGGCTCTACCAAAACACTTCAGAGACAATGAAAGCTTCCCTACTGCCCAGACTGTTCACAAACTTGTGATGATCAGTTAAGAGCTCAAAACTAGCTCCCTAGAAAGCTCTTTCTGCTTATTATAACCACTTGAGACATTTTTTTTTTATGTAAAAAAGAACTGTAGTCATTGCCTTAATTTACACAAGGAAGAAATAAAGGAAACAGTTTTAACTTTATGGCAGTTTTGTGTTCAGACCTGAGATAGATTGCACTGTCCTCTATTAAACTTTGTGCGTTGCTTTTCTCTCCAAATGTTTAGTAGAAACCTTGTTGACTTTGTGTCCTCTGCTAGCTGTATTTATATTAATAGTGTTTCATTTGTTTGCAGTCACTCTGTGTTCATGTGTGCATACAGTTTGGGTGGCGTGCAGCGTCTATATACACCTGTATTGTGCATTGCAGATTAACACTTCATGCAGGAAGCCACAGTTGTGGCTGTTGGGGATTTATAACATTGACATGCTGTGTGATCATTTCCATAAGCACCGACTTGCATGTATTATGTGTATTTAATGTGTGATAATGCGGAATCCATGTTTGGTTGTTGAAGGTACAGTATGTATAGCGTTATCCAGCACTTAGTTAACTTATCTTGCATGCTGAAATTGTAAACTTTTTATAAATACTGTTTGCTTCATTTAGTAGTATTTGTACACAAAGTCCCAGAAATACAAGCAACTTAATCCTCAGCTAGAGTTGATCAGTCCATTGCAAGTTGGATTAATGAAAGTAAAGACCTCATTGGTTTCTAAGTTGATATAACATGTAGGCTTTATATATATATATTTATATCAACTCCTCGTGTACACTCTTGTATATTCAGCATTTTTTAGGCATTCTATGCGTGGAATGACTGCCTCTTTCAGATGGGTTTCATGAAGTGCAACTAGCATGCTTATTGTGTTTAGCAAGGATGTGCAATCTATGCATTACAAGGTTGTCATGTACCCCAAGTGAGAGTTACTAGCATTAGCAAAGCATTGTGTTCTTCATTGCTTAATACATGCCCTATGTGCAGATTAGTCTATGATATTTTGTATACTTTATGCTGGCATGCAATATTTGCCACTTGGAATATTTAGTGTATACACATAGTATATGTTACTTGACAGGGATGGTGCACATTGAGTACAACTTGCTTGTTACCCATTACAAATGTACAGTTTGAAAGGCTTACTTCCTGTGTTTATTAATATGCTCTGTGTGTGTATATATTGCAGGACTGGCATGGTCTCTATGTGAATGATTTGGTGTGGCAGGTTCATACTGCGCTGTACCCATTTATACAATGATTGCAGAATGTGGAGAGTTGTGGGACATTCAGTGAATATAATAATCTGGATAGTCTACCTAAGTGATGTGTATGATTCCAAGCTATTCTATAATAGTTATTTCCCATGTGTGTGTATGTACAACGACTAGCTTGTTCAATGAGTGTATTATTTACCAAATGGGATGTACGGTTAGTACATGGTGTATAATGCCTGCCGGTGTCACAGATTGCATGTTTCAAATAAGTGTACAATGTTTACAAGTAGTTTGCTGTATATGAATCTTGCAAATAAAAATAAATAAAATAATGAGAATGCCCCGGAGGTATAACTGAAATATACTACAAGTTTTTATACACTGAGTTCACTTCATATGAAGTAAAACCCGAAATGTTTTATTTGCCTATAACGGGCAGTTAAAAGCTAGTAAGCTCCACGTGTTTCCCCCACTAAATGCTCTTTAATTAATAAACTTTCCAGAGCAATGTATCTCGTGCAGCCTTATGCTTTAATGTAACAGACCTTTGCATGTTTAAGAGCCCTTTAACAAGGTTTAACACTTAAGGCACATTAGATGGTCTTCCTATTATGTACCAATTATGCTTAAAAACAGATATTTTGATGTTAATAGTGTGAAGATAACATTTTTCTACATTACATTTACGCAAAATTTCATGTATAAGAAATTAAAAGTCCAGAATGAACAATATCCCTAGGGCTATATATATATATATATATATATATATATATATAGTTTTGCATACACATACAACATTTTAATGTTAAGCGATTGATAAAGGGTTGGTGATATAATCCACACACCCTTACTTTGGCCCTTTAAAACAAGCGCTAACTTAGAATGTTTTTACAGAGGTTTAAATATGCATTTCATAGGGTTTAAAGCATACTTTGCTCTAATAGAACAATTGACTGAGTTTTATCTTACACTGTCTTGTCTCTATGTAGGTTGACGTACCCAATACATGAATGATAGATATATCATTAGTATTAATGTGTGAGTGTTGAGGTTAAGGTTCACTGTCATTTTTTTTTTTTCACAGATCAGAATGAAAACCTGTTCAAAAAACTATTTCAGTATTCCTTTCACAGGGCTAGTAACAGTCTATGGTACGATTTGCAATGAAGCCACATTAGAACCTTCTTGCCTCTCATTGGCGCCCTAGCAAATGAAGTTCTTGCCATTCACATTTTCAGTGCATGGTGATTAACATTTAAAGTGCTCTGGAAAGCAGCGAAGTTAAGAGTTACAAATCAGCGGCACAATGACTATAGCCACGTTAAGTAAATGTATGAGTGGTAGTGGATCTGGTTAGTTCTTTTTCTTAACATGGAGATCTGCATTTAATACTAGTTGAGACTGTTGAATTTCTTTTCCTTTGTTTGCATGCGGCTCCCTTTCTGTCCTGATTAGCTGACATATGGATTTTATTAGATACATGACTTCACTCTCTTTTTTTTTTTTTTTTTTTTGTATTTCAGTTCTGGGTTCCTGCCCATGTCTGCTTTGCTGGGCCTGGAGTATTTCTTTTGTTCATTTAAATGCTGAACATATGTTAGAATTCTTATAAAGGATCCTAAGTTTGGTGCTTGGCTTAGATGGAAGTTTTTTTTGAGTTCAGTACTCCCAGACCCGGCCGGCCGCGTTCCAATAGCTTGACTTATTAAATAAAAAGAGAACAGTCTGAGAGGATTATGCACCTCACATAATTTAACACACTGATAGCAATCTGCAAAAATAGCCCTGCTTTACTTACCCAACGTGCACTGCACCAGTTGGAAGGATGTACAATTCAGTGGAATTTTACATTTCCTTCTAACTGAGGTCTCATGTTTGTTGACTCTTAATGAAAAGCATTTTTTAAAAGAGGAAAATCTATAATCCTTCAAAAAATTATTTATGGTCAAACAAGGTTCTTTGATAATACGTACTATGCACTGGATTTATTTCTTTTTTTAATAACACAATTATATGAATAAATATTTATTTAAAAGAAAATAAAACTGCCAAGGTTGCACCTTGATGTACATTATGACAAAAACATATATATATATATATAAAAAATTCTTTCCAGGATTTTGTGCTCACACTTGACTTTTATTCTAAAAACAGATATGCATAATTCTATTACCATTCTCTGAGTCCTGTATTATGGCTATTCTGTGATAAGGAAATCATTTATCACAGCTTGTGGCAAAATGATTGGGGACAGACTTTGAGAAGCTGGTAGGTGGTACAGAATGCACAAGTAAAGATAGGTAGGAGCTCTATACACAGGAGGAGGTGAGAAGACAGTGCCCCTCTGCAGTCTACTGTAAGAGAGGCAGCACATGGAAATAGCACACAAGGTCAGGAAAAAGACTGCTAAAGAAAGACCTCTAGACGTACAGAATGGAACAGGAACAGTAGGAATTCATTTCACAGACAACTCGTAAAATCCCCAGTATTACTTGTGTTTGGATATACTTTTGCTGCACATTTGAAACTATACAAAAGTGCCCATTCGCGTTAAAAGACTTTAAATAAGTAAAATTCATACTAGAAAATTTTTTTTTATATAACTTTAGTCATGTTGAAAATAAAAAAGTCTTTGTTTTTTATGATCTACTACTCGTTATTTACAGGTCATCGTTTTTCCACAATATTGTCGAGGCTGACAACATCACACAGTGCTAGACTCTGAAAGCCTCTGTACAATACAAAGTAAGGATATTTTGTCATGACAAAGTTCCCTGGCATTTACAAAAACCACTCAGCCTGTGGTCACACAACCCCTTGGACCTCTTGGGGACAACAAATATCCTTTTAGGGTTAGGGGTACAATTATCCATGAAAGACTCATACATTATCGTTATTATTATTATTAATTTTTTTTCTTTTTTTATACATTTGAAATCTGGGAACAACCTAGATATTTTACAAAGCAGATTAAGGGCTAATTGCAAGGTACAACCTATTGGAATGAGAGTTATGCTATTATATCCCATAGATCAGCAGGGAGATTTCCAGGGACTAGTTACGAGGAGGAATAATAGATCAAAAAGAACTAAATGTATGTGTTTTTTTTAATTTTCTTTTTGATTCTTCCATTCTGCATAGAAGGAAAAATATGTTTGTAGTTATTACCATTCAGCTTTAAAAAAATTGCTATTTATTTGTTCTGTTCTACAACACAGAGCTTAACTATGGGTGTGTAATATTAAATGTCTTGTTTGTGCTAAATTTAAATGGTTTAAATTCCACATTTGGTTCCATAAGTCAGGATTGCTGGAGAGGGGAGATATTTGGTAGACATAAGGTCTATTTTTATTTTTTTATTTACATTATTACTTTTACTGAATCCTTTTATTTGTTTATTCTTTCTATGAATTAGCCAACGAAACACCAAATAAAGCCAGATTTCTTACATTTAAAAATATTAAGAACGTTTGTTAAATGCTTGAGATTTTTCAGTTGTTAAACAGCGCTTACATTCTGTAAATTGTATTCATACAGTGATAGCATATACCACTTTTCAGATACCGACGAGAAATGTACGTCATTTTTTTGTATACTCTTACCTGGGCATTGTCAATATTAATTTCACAAGTATTTCCCAGATCTTTCAAATTTCTAATAGCAAAATTTATATTCGAAGAATTGCATTTTGGACAGAAGTATAATTGTACCGATCCTCACTTTTATTCTTTATTTTAATTGTTACGTTTTAAATATTTCTTATCGCAATAACATATACAGTAGACTATGAGAATTAGGCGCAATGTAAAATACAAATGAAACAAAATAGAATTATCAGGACGTCTCTATAAAGTGCCGAGGAAATGTTTTCGCAGAAATGTATCACTTTTCAAAGCATTTTCGCTGAGACAAAATAGAGATGCATTTAGTATTTTACATCAGTTTCGACAGATTCATTATCGATCTTTTTGTAATTCACTAAAAAAACAACAACAAAAAAAATGGAAAAAGTTGAATAAGTATTAAATATCGCTTGTCCTGAGGCTGAAATCAGAGGGAAATCCAAAATGATGATTATATTATATTATATTATATTATATTATATTATATTATATTATATTATATTATATTATAATATATTATATTATATTATATTATATATGCCTTTTTCTTTCAAATAAATAAAGGAAGCCACAGGACAGGAAAATTAGACTGATCCTTTCATATCCATCCCAGAAACACATTATAGATATGTATAAAAAGTGTCGGAAATCTCTCATTTCTGGAGTTTCGCAACAAAGGCGGTCTTGTCATACATTACTTATATATTTCAGGGAAAATAAATTATTTTTTTTGTATTTCTTGCATTCTGAATACAATCTATTTATATACAGATCATGTTATTCAATTTTGCTTTATCTTATGCTGTGAATTAATATCTCACTATAGGGTTAGTCCTGTCATGAAAAAATGTGCTTCATGTGGAACATCAGGGCCCACACAATTGGTGTTACAATGAACGTTATTAAATCCCTTTTTAACAGGCAGTTATTTTACAGTTGACAGTTTATTTGTAAATGATGGCTAGATTGTTCAGGGAAATGAGATGGGTCCCTGTCTGATAGTCCAACCAGTGTTTGGCCAAACTGGAGAGAAATTATATGCCAACCTATCCCATAAAACCACTCGCATATACTTGTCATTTGTAATGATTTTATTATATGGCTTGTCAGTGAAACCCGTCTTTTGCAATTTATTCAGGTCCTCAATGTATTTGTCCAATGCTGGACAACTACTCCCAGCCAAAAATAAACTTCCTTATGCTGCACTTCCAGTTTGCACCTGAGGCACATAAGCAGGCAATAAACTACAGCTACACCTCTTCTGTTACCATGGAGACAAAGGAATGCCTAAACGTGCCTGGATACACTGTATCATCCATTGGTACCTACCAAAAGCAACAAATAAGCAAATATGAAGAACTTCATTTATGAAGCCATTTGGTACTGGTAGTCAAGCAGTAACCCTCAGCTGCAAACCAGAGATATTGTATGCTACACAGGGATGAGAAGGTACAGGGAGTATTGTCCAAACCACTGGATTTAAATGAAAAACACATATGGAACCTAAGGGCCAGGGTACTCGGCTTATAAACTCAGGAAGAATGTGCAATCCCCAAATCCAGTGTGCAAATCTTCTGTTGTATGTGATCATATGTTAACTTCTCCATCAACTGCATATATGTCATTATAATTGGTCAGACCTGAAGGTACTTATTCTGATTCAGAAAAAAAACACATTCATACACTAGTGGGAGTCAAAGTGTCCATGGTATAGAAGCTTCTAGGGTCCCAGCACTGATGGGAATTGAAAGAGCCAGGGAATCATGGGAATAAAAGCTAATACAATATTTTAGTACAAATAAATATACATTAAAAAAGAAGTATGTAATAACTCTGATTTCTCTCTATATCTCATGGCAAATTTACAGTATTTATATTTCAAACTAACTTATATCACCCTGGCAAGATTTTCCAGCTTTTATCTGGTTTATAATCTTTGTGATAACACAATGCTTCTGTATACACATATATTTGGCAGTGCAGTGACTCAGTGGTTGGCACTGCTGCCTTGAAGGACTGGGTTCCATCATGGAATTCATCTGCATGGAGTTTGTATGTTCTCCCCGCACATGCGTGGGTTTCCTCCCACAATCCAACATACATCTGTGTCTATGTCGGTGACTGAATAAGGGTACTAGATTGTAAGCTCTGCGGGGCAGGGACCAAAGTGAATGAGGAATCTCTGTGAAGAGCTGCATAATATATCAGCGCTATATAAATGCATACATACAAATATATGATATTGTTCCTTATTATACCTACCGAAACACCTATTTGTCTTAAAACTATCAGCAAATCATTTTTAAGGAAAAAAACAACTTTTATCAATGACTAAACATTGTTCATTGGTATAAAAAGTGGTATTTTTCCAGATTTTCTATGAAAGCGTATGTTATTTTATAAAATGAGAATTTATGCAAGCCACTTTCTGGAGATCTCAATATAACCACATTTATATGTTTATATAGATCTTTGCATTATGTATTAATTACTCCTATAACAGGTATCACATTTAAATTAAAGTCACTGCATTGTATGTTATAGGTGTCTTAATATATATATATTATATATATATATACTGTATATAAAATGTCAATATAATAACATCTCCTCTTACATTCAGCATTCCAGTTAAGGTCTTCTTGGTATATACAGTTTTGTGTAACATGATCCAAGTCCAGCAATCTATCCTTGGCATTCAGACTATTTCATTAAGCACTTCCTCTGTAACAGAATTTTATAAGGGGGTTATTCACTAAGGTGCAAATTCGACTGTCAAATTCGCAAACAGCGAATTCCCATAGTAAATCTGCTACAATTTCCCTATTGTAAAGTCGCGATAATTTTTCCATAATAAAGTTGCGACAATTTTCCCATAAGAAAGTAGCGAGTGTGACAATATTCTCTTTATAAAGACACGACTGCGACAGTAGCAGCGTATTGCGACTGTCTTTATCTGGTGAATTCGCACCTAATACGCTACAATTTGGACTTTAGTGAATAACCCCCTGCTTACTGTGAGATACTAGATTGGGACAAATTTTTATTGTAAACAATAAGTAGGACAGAATCTAATCTATTATACAAGCAGTAGTATTCTGACTTTTTCAAATATAGCTAATATAAGAAAACTGTGCTATAATAATAATAATAGAAAATAGATCAGAATTTCAATACTCACTGTGCTTCACAGAAACCAAGATGGATTTCCAAAAAAATTACGAAACTCTAAGGGGTTTATTCTCTAAAGTCCGAATTTGATTGTCGAATTCTCAAACGGCGGATTCCCGTAGCAAATCCGCGACTGCGACAATACCCCCAAGTTGTGGCTGTGACAATATTTCTCATTATAAAGAAGCGACTGCGACAGTTGAATTAGCTGGTGAATTCACACCTTTATGCAACAATTCGGACTTTAGAGAATAAACCCCTAAAGCTGAATGAATTTTTCACTTATCCTAACATTTGGTAATTCCATAGAAGTTTTAGAAACTAATGTTCAGTAAGCTGCAGTGCCTGACTAAACTGTACATGTACAAGGCTACAAAACATATGCTCTCATACAAAGAACACAGCTTAATAAGTGAATAGATTTCCGCAGGGACTACCTCTTTGTTTGGATGTCATGCTTTGCTGGGGACGCTGCTGAAAAACCATGGCTCTCTCCGATAAGGACCTAAAATATGTTTTCAACCCTTTAACTCTTAATCACTGCCTATTGGACCCAGGGTGTTTCTGTTAGACTAAAATGAGAGAACACGTAAAAGTAATGTTGTTTCACCTCTTGGTAATCCTGCAGCCACGCAGTTAATAACTGAAATGGTTCCATACTATAAGGTGAATTTGTTTTGGCAGTCTTTTTAAAATGTGTTACAGAGAAACGCATTTTGTTTTTCAGATGAAGCTTATTATAATGTTGCCTTGTTTCATTCATTAAAATAAGCTATGTAACTTCGCAAGCTGCCAATTTCCTCTGCTATTTGTCATTGGTTTTTTTTTTCTAGTTACGTTAACCGGTTACTTAACTATACACTAATCAACCCTGGTGCAAAATCTGAAAATTGGAATGGAATTAGCTTTCCACGAAACTACCGGAGAGGAAAGATTCTGAGACGATTAAGTGGAAGGGTCTGGAATAGATAAAATTGAGTTAAGTAGGTCTAAGGACGCTTTACAGCACTTGTGGTATCTAAATGCCTCTGAAGTGTATATGTTTCCTGTGCTGACTTTTATATAGTCCATGCGCATTGAGGGAGATGTATCACAACTGTGTTTATCACAATGGTAAAAATAGGCGCTAAAAAAAAAAATAACAGCAGCTATTTACCATTAAAAGTGCGCCTAAGATTTTTCAGTAAAAATGTTAGCAATTTGTGTGATTTTTTTTTTTTACACTAATTACTGGTTTGTATAAAAACGTTAGCAATTTCTGAGATTTTTTTTAATACTAATTACTGGTTTGTATAAAAACGTTAGCAATTTATGAGATTTTTTTTTAATACTAATTACTGGCTTGTGTAAAAAATGTTAGCGAAATATTAGCAATTCACGTTTGCGTCCAAACGTTAGCAATTTCCAACTGTGTCCAAATGTTAGGAAACTGTCAGCCATATCTGTACACAAGTGGTAATTGCTGACATTTTGTGAACATTTGTTACACAAACCAGTCATTAATGGACGCAAAATAGAAATTGCTAACGTTATTTACACAAATGCGTAACTGCTTTTATAATGCCAGGATTCAGGCAGGTTTTAATTTTATTATTATTTTCTCTTAAAATAACTCTAAGCTTTATACATCATTTGCGCCTGGTGTAAAAAAATAGGCGCAACTGGTGCAAAGTGAATGGTAAATTGCTAGTGAATGAACGCAGGGTATTTTGTCTCCATTTTTACGTTAATGCCCCTTGAGATGTTTCCTCCTTGGTGTCGTTATTTTCTTGCTTTCCCCACTGGTACAGAACAAATACACTACTAATTATTATTATTATTAATATAATAATAATTAATTACTAATATCTTTCTTTAACAACCGAGATCTTTGCTTTTTATTTAAATTTGTATCTGAAAATGTATTAATTCAGTATTTTGCGGTATTTCTTTTTCTGGTTTATCTTGCCTGAAATGTCTAAGTAGACATTATTTAAAGGGACTATATTGTTTTATAATTGTTCCCCATGTTTTTTCCTTTAGTTATATTGTGATTAGTGATGTGTATTGTTTTGAGACCATCCGAGAACCAAAAAAAACACATTTTACTATTTGGATCTTTCTCTTAATCTGGGGCATAAATTTCTTGAGAGCCAAATCTTTAAACTACCATTTGTTTGATGCATTTGTAGGCCCACTGCACCAGTCGCTGTCTGAGTAATTGAAATCCCAATTGATGAAGACATTTCACAATAGAGCAGCCTTTTATGTGGTAGTCTATAAAATATGTAAATGTAGACATTATTAAGTTACTAGGCCTCAGGCTCTGTTTAACAAATGACATACACCTTCACCTTTTCTAATTACTTGATCACTCCCATACAATGCACACTACTTAGTATTAGTGTCCCACTCACATGGTTCAACCAAACCTGTCACCACTAAGTCCAGTAGCTTTATTTTGCGCATCAAAGGCTTCTCAACTTTCTCCATTTATATTTTATGAAAACACTTGGCGTTAATAAACAGAATGCACATGTTTATTAGCGATGGAAGTATTTTATCCACATGATTTAGCTTATATACTTTATTATCTCTCCCACCGTCTTTTTCTACTCATTGTAAAAGGCAAATTAGGCCCAATTATCCATCATATATGGGTTCCATTGGTCAACCCATTTGTGACTGGCCTATGTAGGACCCCTGTTTTACTGAGCTGGCCGAATCCAACACTACAGCAACAGTTTCCTCTTTCTATGGCCAGTTCCCTTTCTATTCTATCTGTCCCAGTAATGCTGCCTTTACCAGTTCCCACTATTTCAAATGCATTAATAGTTATATTGTGAAACCAATACCACGTCGTGTAGAAATCCAACATGAAGAGAAAATGTCATATATTTTATATACAATTAGATTTACCAGTTTTATGTTAGGGCCCCTATAATCTGATGCAATTACTACAGCATTCTGTATTCTGCACTACAGCAATATTTATATATATAGCACTGCTATATGCACTATGTTTTGTAAAAGTCCTGGTTTGCCTCTAAGTCTACTGTAAAATTCCTACTATAGGATACAGCAGATGTAACAAGGGGAATCTCTTTCCCCAATAAAGAAAGCAGTACGGTTATATGCCTGGATGGGTCACACAGTTACTACTGCTTAGAGTATCTTTTATTTACCCACTGCTTGAGACTTGTAAGACAGTTTTACTACTGCTAGATCCATTAGTTGTGTCCATCTTAAGAGAATATATGTATGATCTGCTAATACTGCTCATCCTATTACTCATTAATGGCATGTTGCTGTTTTCCCATGGACTGTATACATATATCGGTTATATAAAATTGTATAATTATAACTAGTAAAAACATTCTTATTGTAATATTAATCATAGGTTCACAACTCTTTTTACAGTTTCCCCTCTTGCTTGCAAGGGTTTGCGCTCTGGGGTGGGTCTAAGGTTACCGTCAGTGACTTAAAAATGTTGTATATTTATTTTAAACAATTACAGGTTGTTTTTCTGAATTTTACTGAAATAATAGGGAAGTAATGTAAAAATGTAATGATGCATTTATCCTAAATTCTGTTCCAATCCATATATACATGTGCAGAACTGTGCCACCCATATATACATGTGCAGAACTGTGCCACCC
>WMED01005973.1:0-18949 GCA_019650415.1 Pipa parva | reverse complement strand
TCCGAAGTGAGGCGAACAGTACGCAGCTCACTTCGGAGCTTAGTGAATTACCCCCATACACTGGAGCCAATAAAAAATATGCTTGACTGTTGGTCCAGACACGGTGAACACTGCTTATTGGTGGAGTTTTGCACAGACTCAGATGTCTAGGTGCGGTCCACAGTTATGCAAGGAATGTAGGGGCCATCTTGGTATTGTTCTAAAAGGAAAACTTAGTAGACTAGAATACCTTAAAGGACAAATTACTCATAAGAAATATATGCAAATATTTATACAGTAACAGCATCATAATAGAAGGGAACTTTAGGATTTCAAATATGGTAAGTAATCCTGTCCTTAACAATACTTGGACACTCTGCATCAGATCCAGAGTTATTATACAGCACAATGAATTAAAAAGACAAATCTTCTTAATACTTAACGTGATCCCAGTAAATAGTGAGCTTCCTGAGGATGTTTTCATTTGAAATATATTTTTAATTTTGTTCCTTAATTTTAAAAAAATGCTTGAACCTCTCGGGTAATTAGTCAATAAAGTCTTATTTCTGCTGCCATTTTTCTTGATGGACCACACGGGTCATGAAGCTTATTTACAAAAAGAATCTTGTAAAACATCATTTTTTTTTCAGGCTGACGTCAAGTGAAAATAAATGTTTATTACACTGAAGAGATATAGCCAGGGTGGTTAAAAAAGATCTAATGTCTAGCCCTTAAATGTCCTGTTTCAGGTTGCCACCTCTTTTTATACTTACTCATTGGTGTCATGGGCATACGGAGGGAAGTCCTCCAGTCCAAGGTCTTTTGAAGGAAGAGGGGTGCATTGGGAATAGTCCTAGCATCCCAATGTGCCTCCTCTCTGCCCTGCCCCAGTACATTGGGAGTAATCCTAAACTCTAAATTCCTGCTGTGACTGTGAAGTGACCTCATGATGTTACACCGCTGCCCCCTTTGCTATTTGATCTACAGACGTCCATGATTGGTCTCTTGCTGCATTTGCAGCATGTTGGGTGAAGACCTGACTCTTCTTCTCCCCTGGAGATCCGAACTTGAGTGACAGTGATTCTGTCTGTAGGGAAATTTTATAATCAAATGAAAAGACATTTTTCTTATATTTCTTTCTGGAAAATTGCAATTTTTCTCTTCTCTGTTTCATAATTATATGCCTTAATGTTGAAGTATGTACAAAGGTAAAGTGAGCATTGAGAGTTACAGAGTGTAGAGGTGACTCAGTTCTGGCAGATTTTGATTTCATGTTTATTTGGAAATATGTTTGATGCTTTCTATATATATTATATTATAGATATACAGTATATCTATATACAGTATATGTATTTTATGTACATTAATTAGCAGGCATCAAAACGGCGGTAAATCGCTGCCTCCATTTATTTTAGTGGTGATTGTGTCAAATCTTCGTTTGATTTTTCACTTATGCAGTACAAAGACCACATGCACGAAAAGACACAAGGTATGGCACGGATGCCATTAAACCCAATGTGATGCGTTTTACTGCATTTTGTCAGCATCTTGATACCAACTTTAACAATGGCATCAAAACACCTTGTCTGGCATTGTCCTAATACTCCAACTTTAGAGTACCTATATAGGCATTAGAGTGTTTAGTGTTACTGTTCTTTTAAACAGACCTCACTCAGTCCTATTGTTTTCTATGGTGCTTTAGATAATACATATACAGGAAGTGTGCACAAAAGCCCAGATTTTAAAGCTAAATAGTTAAATATTTTACTTTATAAACAGAATTTAGGTATTTTTTTGGAAACACATATGGAATATTTAGTAACTATAAATACATTTGAGGCATTTTCATTTTTGGGTGTCACTGTCTTTCTAAGATGCATTTCTGTCCACCTTTAGGGGGTAATTCAGCATAGTGCGAAGTGAGGTCTGGCTCCTTCGCCTCACTTCGCACAGACTGTTATGCGCTCACTGATATCCTGCCTGCGGACATCAGCGAACGCTTTAAAGGTATTCCAGTTTCGCGAGGCGTCATGAGTAGAGCCTTGCGAGCTTCGCCGAGACTGGAATCCCTTTAAAGCGTTTGCAGGACATCAGCGAGCGCATAACAGTCTGTGCGAAGTGAGGCTAAGGATCCGGACCTCACTTTGCACTATGGTGAATTCCCTCCTAAGTTGTAATGCTATCTTTTCCGTGACTTTGTTTAACCTGCTGCAGTAGGTACCTCATTTAATCTGCCACAGTAGGCACCGCGTGTAATCTGCCACCGCATGTAATCTGCTGCCGCAGTAGGCACCACGTGTAATCTGCCACCGCAGTAGGCACCGTGTGTAATCTGCTGCCGCAGTAGGCACCACGTGTAATCTGCTGCCGCAGTAGGCACCGCATGTAATCTGCCACCGCATGTAATCTGCTGCCGCAGTAGGCACCACGTGTAATCTGCCACCGCAGTAGGCACCGTGTGTAATCTGCCGCCACAGTAGGCACCTCATCCATCACGCTGAAATATTGCCCCTTTACACACAAGGCATACTGAAATCTAAGTATTGCACTGTTTCTTCTCCTCTGAGACAACTTATTTATGTTTAATAAGGCTTGTAGAAAGGTATTTATATCATGAATTGCTCAGATACCTTCCAAGCCACATTACACTATGCCATAGGCGCCCCAGGGACTTCACACATACAATCTATGAAGCTATCAAATATCCAGCTGTTGTTTCTTCTTATTTCAATTTCTTTGGAATAAATGGATGCCATTCACTATTGTTGCTCTCAAAAGACATGGAATCACTGGATACTTACTGCCCTTTAGGGAGCTTTTGTATATATGATCTATTGCTTTATCCCTGCAGCTTCTGTGTTAATAAAGAACTATATGTATATTGTTTATGGATGAACTATATTTTTTTCAGCCAGGGCTTTGTATTTCTAAATGTAGAATTACTTTCTTTCCCATATTAGTAAAAAATGTATCAGCCTTTATTTGTAATGTGCAGCTTATAACAAAACAGTGATTCACCTGGTGCTTAAGGCAGGGTGTAAAATAAAAGCATATGGCGAGTAAAACAGAGAATCTACACTGGTGTATTTATGTGCGTTGCTTAAAAAGAAATAGCATTGGGGCTGGTACTTCATTTACGCACTGCTTTTTCCTCACGTGTGAGCACTATTGGTCACTTTCTATTGCTACTAATCCTCTTGCATTTTTCACGTTGCATTTTGTGTGCTTGAAAAAGCATGACATGAAGCATCCCAGCGCGTATTCCTCTCCGTCAAACACTAGTGTGACACTGCACAGCCGATAGCCATTACTTTCAGTGTTTTTTTTTCGCATGGGTGTATTTTTGTCATTTTTTTTACAATGTGCTTTTTTTAAAAAAACAAACAAACAAAAAAAACCATGTACGAGAATACGCCAGTGTGAACCCAACCTAAAGGACCAGTAACGGCAAAAACAAATTCCCTTTCAGATTAGCATCACAGCTATTCCTATATGTTATCTTTGAAGCTGAGTTCATGAATTGTATTGCTTTCTATCTGTTCTCATCCTTACTGATAGCAGCCATGCTGACAAACCTCAGCTTGTCGGGGGGGGGGGGTTATTCATTAAAGTGAGAATTCACCTGGCATAGTGACTTCTCATCTGTTCACATCACTACAATCAGGAAGATGCAAATTCACTTCTCCTTATTCATGGTGCAGCGAACAGCAGCAGACGCGGTTGCATGCGTAGTGCGGTGTAGTCAGCAGGCTTAAAAGTCATGCAGAGTGAGGCGAATTCAACAAATGAAGGGCAGTGGCGTCAGTCTCATCATATCCCACTAACTGTATATAAGTGAAAAATACTTATTTTTATGTCACCTTGTGCCTAGTTCATGTTTAGTAGTAGACTAATTTAGTTGCAGTCACCATTGTCACTTTTGAATGAATTGTCACTTTTACACAACACTGGAGCCCTGTCATCAACCTCTCAATTCACCAGTCTGATCTGGCAAAGAGAAACAGGTGAATTCAGAGCAGTATGCCCTGCAGAATATCCGAATTACCTGTGCATGCACACAAAGTGATGCGAAGACCTCTGTAAGTCCGGCGACTGTCATAAGCGTCCGAATTGGTCATGAATTCATCTCAAAGAGTTTGTTAAATAAGCGAGGGTTGGAGAAGTCGCAAAAGGATGCAAATTTGGAAGTTCGTCCTTTAATGAACAACCTGCTTATTGCTTTCTATGGTGCTTTAGATAATACATATACATATACAGGAAGTGTGCCCTAAAGCCCTATTTTTAAAGCTAATTAGCTTAACATCTTACTTTTTAGCTGAAATTTTGCGTTTTTGGAAGCATGGATTCAATATAAATTATAGTAATAATTTGAAGGAATTTTCATTTTTTGGTGTTTCCATTCTTTTAAAAATCAGGATAGAGTGAAGCTTGCTTGCCACCAGCATGCACATTTAGGGGGTAAATCAGCATAGTGTGAAGTTACCTCCGGATCCTTCGCATCACTTCGGAGAGGCTGTTATGCGCTCGCTGATGTCCTGCACGCACACATCAGCGAATCAGCGAATGCTTTAAAGGTATTCCAGTGTCGGTGAGACCAGTTGCCTCGCCGAGACTGAAATACCTTTAATGCGTTCGTTGATGTGCGCATGTAGGACATCAGCGAGCGCATAACAGCCTCTCCGAAGTGATGCGAAGGATCCGGAGGTAACTTCGCACTATGCTGAATTATCCCTTTATTTGGTAATATTGGGCTACTTAAAGCAAAGAAGCAGTTGATTATTCTGTATGGGGGGCCAGAAAAGATCCATTTGTGCTTTAAGTTTATCAGACATGCTTGCAGTTCCATATGTTAGTGATCTGACGAGAATAAGGTCATCAAGAGTCTGCAAAAAATGGGCAGCAGTGAGTGTCCCAATCATATACTCGGATATACAAACATCAGGAGAATTCAGCTATTGCACATAAGCCAAACTGATCAGTCATTCAGCCACCAAAGCCAGGTCTGCCCAAGAGGCGAGATAAGATTTTGCTGGAATATGTTTGCTGACCAAATAAGGATTTGTATTTCCAAAATGGTTCAGGACCTTGAAAATATCATCATTTTATTTTGTATTTAGCAACTTGATCCAGTTTCCCTGGGATAAATTTGTGTTCTTTACTAATTATTTCATTGCTTTTCTTCATGGTTATGACAACAATACCTCCAAGGGTTATTGCTTGGAAAGCTTAGCAGGAATCCTACTTGTTTTCATGATCATTTTAATTCACAAATGATATTCCATTTTTCCTCAGCAGGAGCATATGGCTTTCCTATAAATATTAAAGGAACAATAACAGCAGCTAAGTATTGTGATGACTGTAATTCCTATGCAGTAATAGTAGAGTATAGTTTTAAAGTATAATTCCTGAATTTAGTTTTATTTATTTTGACTGCTTTGTGTTGGTTTTTTTTGTGTTTGCTGGTTCCATCCATTTTTATCTCTTTGGAATTTTAATAAATATCTAAAGATCTGTTAAGACAATGGGACAGATTAGAGGGGTGTTTAACAGATAACGATAACTAAAACCAGCAAAGAGTAAAAAAAACAAAAAACACACAAATCATTGAAAATCAGGAATTTAAATTTAAAGATGACTTTTTTTTACAAGTTGCCTATTTCTTGCTGTTATTTTTTCTTTTAATATCTTTTAATATGGTTTAATATAAGCGAAAAGAAACAGTGTACAATTAAAAGCAATTACTTTTGGGGCATTTTGTCAACGCGTACAATACAAACACACGTGTCCTGTATACGCACAAGCCATAAATCTTTTATTGAGATGAACCTAGTGGTGTTGTTTTATTCATTCACAGGGGTAACTAATCTGGAGATTACAATTCTGATTTTTCTTTTTGTACCAGTAAGTAAGATCCTTGTGTATGCCCAGAGTGATTCAGCGGTTACAGTTGCTTCTTATTGGTTTTTTGTTACCTGCCTTTTGGCCTTCTGTTCCAGCGCTGCTATATCATAGGCAATGTATGACGCTTATGATGATGCTCCCTGTATTTCGTTTTTTATTAATTAATAGGGCTTCTAATGTCCAGTAACATCTGAATTTTATAGAAAGATTAAGGCCCTCATTCACCATAGTGCGAAGTGAGCCGCGAAGCGTTCGGCTCACTTCGTTCATGGTATTATGCGCATGCTGATGTCCTGTGCGCGGATATCAGCATGCGCATTAAAGGGATTCCCCTCCCAGCGAGAGCACTCGAGTCTCCTCGCCGGGAGGAGAATCCCTTTAATACGTCCGCTGATGTCCGCATGCAGGACATCAGTGGGCACATAATACTATGTGCGAAGTGAGCCGAACGCTTTGCGGCTCACTTCGTACTATGGTGAACGAGGGTCTAAATGTAAATGCTACTTAAGAAGTAGTATAGGAGAGCCACCATGTTGCAGATGTTTACAAAAGGTCTAACATTCTCATAATGTGCTCTTAACCCCCTTGGTAATTCCTTATATTTGAGTGATTGTCAGAAGTATTTGTGGGTATTTTTTTGTTACTGGGAATGTCCCAGTAAGTAAATGAAAGTGCCTTCTCATATTTTGCAAACTGTGCTTAAGTAAAATGGTGTTTAAAACACAAAAATAATGGGACCAATTGTGAATCATATGAATGTTGTATGATCAATGTGGAGCTGTATTTCCTGTGATAAAGGTATGTAATTATACCACGATATAAAATACTCACAAAAAGTGCATGAAAAAGTTTATTTTCTCCAAACTTGTACTTTATTTCTTAATGTCAAATAAATAATAAGACATTTACGTAATTGAACTGAACTTATTGCAGCTGGGTACACATCATAAGATCTAAGGGGGAATTCACCATTGAGCGAAGTGAGCTCCGAATCCTTCAACTCACTTAGCAAATGGTGTTATGCATTCGTTGATGTCCTGCACGCGGACATCAGTGAGCGCTTTAAAGGGATTCCAGTCTCGGTGAGACCAAAAGAGCTGCCTCGCCGAGACTGGAATCCTTTTAAAGCGCTTGCTGATGTCCGCGTGCAGGACATCAGCGAGCGCATAACACCATGTGCGAAGTGAGCCGAAGGATTCGGAGCTCAATTCGCTCAATGGTGAATTCCCCCCTAGTCTTTCAACCCAACTGCAGAATGGCAGGATCTGCTGTGAATTTGGCAACTCAATATTTGCAGGTCTGGTCAATGGGATAATTGTCAATAGATCAGATCTCTCGTAGGCATCATAGAATGTCAAAAATAACTGGTTATACAGATGGTTATGTTGCCCGCTAGTTTTCGAAAAATTGTATGCAGACACCCCTATGTCCAGAGCCATTTTAAGATTAACATGGGGCTCTAGGCAAAATCACCAGTAGGGCCCACCTTCTACCCAATTAGTGGTCAGCTTCAAAGAACATTATACTGCAGCAACAGTCGCTGTCCCAGTCCCAGTCCCAGTACAGTGCAGCAATGGCCCAAATGAATGCCCCCAATATAGTGCAACAGCCATCCCATATAATACCCAATACAGTGTTGAAGTCCTCTCCATATAATGCCCCAATACAGTACAGCAGTGGCCCCATATAATGCCCCAATACAGTACAGCAGTGGCCCCATATAATGTCCCCAATACAGTGCTGCAGCCATCCCATATAATACCCAATACATTGTTGCAGTCCTCTCCATATAATGCCCCAATACAGTACAGCAGTGGCCCCATATAATGCCCCCAATACAGTGCAGCAGCCATCCCATATAATACCCAATACAGTGTTGCAGTCCTCTCCATGTAATGCCCCAATACAGTACAGCAGTGGCCCCATATAATGTCCCCAATACAGTGCTGCAGCCATCCCATATAATATCCAATGCAGTGTCGCAGTCACCTCCTTATAGCACACAGCCTCAGAAATCCCAGCTATACATACATTGAGGTTGACTTACCTTTGTATTTTTTGGCAGCCAGCGCAGCCTATGTAATTATCTAGCTGGTCTGGTGCAGGAAGTAGGAACTGGTAGTGCCCCCAAGTTTCTTGCTACCAGTGCAAGGACATGCGCTTTAAGCAAAAATGCCAAAATGTGCTAGTCATCATTCTGCCCCATACAGTGCAGCAGTTCCCCCATCATAGTTCCCCATACAGTGCAGTGCAGAATGTTCCAACATTCCTTCCCCCCCAACATGTGCTACCCCAACATCCCTTTTTCTCCATATTGTTCTGCCCCCAACATTCCCCCTTTCCCCATACTGTGCTGCTCCCAAAATCCACACCTTCCCCCATAATGTGCTGCCACTAATATTTCCCTTCCTCCATATGGTGCTGTCCAGCCCCCCTTTTATATATCCCGATACTGTGTTGCCCCCAACATCTCCCCTTCTCCCTATATGGTGCTGTCCCCACCTCTCCCCCTTTCCCCATCCAGTGCTGTCTCCAACCTCCATTACACTGCTTGTAGCGTTATCAGTGTTACAGCAGTTAAGGCTTTGGTTCAGTTTTATTAATTAGGTTCATTATTGTCTATGGCAGTGTTTTTCAACCAGTGTGCTGAGACATGGTCAGGTGTGCCATGGGGAAATCAACCCTTTAACTACCAGCCAGCAGTTAAGGGTTCAGTGCTCCACCAGGCATTTTTTTTCGCCGGTGGATCTCTGCAATTACTAAGAAGGGAGTCCTGTCTGACGCCCTCTGTGGTCTGAGGAGGGTTCATGTGACCCGATCAGTCACATGAGCCAATAGGAGACCTGGAGTGCATGTGATCAGTGCTCCCGGTCTCACTTCCTCATTTGGCTGTGCGCAATTGCGAATGAGGAAGAACTGCTGCAGATATATGTTAGAGGGGGTAAGGTGAAGTCCCCCACCAACCCCCCGACCCCCCCAGTGCCATCACTGATGCCCCCGGAACCCCTCTATTGCCCCACATAATAAAAATATATTCCACAGCCCCTGACTTGCTCTCCCCTGACCCAGATGTGTCCCCCCTGCCTTAGATGTTCCCTTCTGCCCCAGATGTGCCCCCCTCAGCCCCTGATGTGCCCCTCCAAGCCCCTGATGTGCATCCCCTGCCCCTGATGTGCGTCCTCTGCCCATGATGTGCATCCCCAACCCCTTATTTGCACCTGTTTTTCTACCATTCCTGCCAGGATATCCCTTTTGTGCTCATCTAAACAGGCCCAGGTGTCACACTAAGTGAGTATAAATACATTCAGAAACTACGTTATTAACTATATGTATAATATGTACTGTGTTAGAGTGTTATTTTGTGTCATTTTGGTTGGTGGCATGCCCCAGGATTTTGTAAATGTAAAAAATGTGCCGCAGCTCAAAAAAGGTTGAAAATCACTGGTCTATGGTACAAAAACACAACAGCCTGTGTGAATAATCCCACAGGAAACAATAGATACTGTTTTTCCAAATCGGCAATGCCTGCTGGTCTGTGATTACTAATATAAAATATGAACTGATGTCAGACACACTGTAGAAGTTCTGCTTTACAGATCAGTGGTATGTCATGAGGCTGCATTATTACTATATTATGTAGATAGCTACTGGGTTGCTGTATGTTTGAAGTTAAATCTTATGTTCAGCCCATTTTATGATATTCCTGATTGTTCTGGTTCTTTTTTTTTTGTTGAGGTGCAGAATGGTGGCGCACGACTGACGCACACACTCGCGCTGCTTTTTTCCCACCACTGCTTGGGATCCCTCCACTGTTCACTCCTCCTGCCCAAAATCATGACTCTACTTTTCACCTCCGTAACTCTGTAAAAAATGGCCGTGGAAGCCTAGAAAAAGGTATTGTATGTGGAAACGATGGGACCGTTATGGAACACTGTTTGTGTTTTAATGTGCCTTATTTGAATTTCAGGCTTCTGGTAATAAATCAGTTTGTGGGTGTTTCAACGGCAATAAGCAAACGTAATAATTATAGTTATCACTGCAGTAGAAGTCATTTTGTTTGTGTGGTAATTATGGTTATTGGTTAAACTATACAAATGTAATTACATTTGTGTCTTGCTTAGATTTATTTTACTTGTTACAAAGCAATATTGAATTGCATGTTTGCACTTTGATTAAAAAAACATTTTATAATTGTCAAGTGCATGTTATTCTAATAATCCATTTTATCCTACCAAATTACAGTGGTACCTCGGTTTTCAAACGACTTGGATTTCAAACAAATTGGTTTTCAACCACGAAATTCAAGAAAATTTTGTCTTAGAATCTGAACAAATATTTGGAACTCAAACACCCGAGATGAGCAGAATGGCATTCGCAGCATCAATACAAGTCAATCTGTGATTGGATTTCTTATGGGATAAATTGTTTTGGTTCTCAACCAAATTTGGTTCTCAACTGCACTTCCAGAACGAATTGTGGTTGAGAACCAAGGTATCACTGTACATATATCTATATATATCTATATATATATATTTATATATATATATAGATATATATACTGCAAACGGTACTTTGTTATAGGAGCCAAAACAAATAAAATGTTTAACAGAAAGTCTGAAGCAAGTATTGTGGATATTGAAATTAACTTAAAGGAACAGTCCGGCTGAAAAAAAAATACATTTATTTATTTATGCTAATTACCACATTTTATTAAATACAATTTATCAATTTTTTAAAAAGAAAGTTAAAATTCTTACCTGTAAAGAAGTGTTATATAGCACTTCTGTGTTGCATTCCCCATCTTCAGACTCTGCCGGCAACTCTACGATTGGGCGCTATACCTTATTGTTTGAACAGGGTAATCTATTGCCTTTTTCAAATAATTTCTTGCTCTACGGTGTCCGAATTAGGCGATCCCTCTCACGAGCGCATTCCACTCCAGCTGCGCTACTAGTGAAGCCCCACATCAGCACTTCCTAGAAGACACATGGAGAATGTGCACGTGATCTATGCATAAGCCCTGGATGAAATGCACGCCCTACCGTGTGACCTCCAGGAAATGCTGTTGCGGGGCTTCGCTAGGAGCGCGGCTGGAGAGCAATGCGCTCCTGAGAGGGATCGCCTGATTCGGATACCATAGAGTTGCCGGCAGATCTGAAGATAGGGTATGCAACACGGA
The DNA here is from genome assembly GCA_019650415.1 of Pipa parva. Classification (NCBI taxonomy): domain Eukaryota; kingdom Metazoa; phylum Chordata; class Amphibia; order Anura; family Pipidae; genus Pipa; species Pipa parva. Next base: position 7,890 of record WMED01005973.1, on the reverse strand, counting down.
AGTGCTATATAGCACTTCTGTACAGGTAAGAATTTTAACTTTCTAAAAAAATTGATAGTAAATCGTATTTAATAAAAGGTGGTAATTAGCATAAATAAATAATTAAAAAAAAAAATTTCAGCCAGACTTTTACTTTATAGTAGCGGTTCTTAACCTGTGGGTCGCAACCTCTTTGGGGATCAAACGACGATCCCACAGGGGTCGCGAACATGCTGCTGAAGCCGGAAGAGACCACATGTGCCTTTATATAGGGTTCCTGCGTGGTGACCTTGGGACCTAATGTCATCACGTGACTTGCGGCGCGTTGATGTCGGGCCTAAACGTGAAGCGTGACGTCAGGAAAGGGGGGTTGCGGTCTCAACTAGGTTGAGAACCGCTGCTTTAAAGAGAAGAAACTAATGCAGAGGTGAATGATTACAGGAACCTAAGATGAAGACCTGGTTGAACTCTTGTTGCCATTAGCAAGTCACTTAATATCCTGGTGTCCCAGCAAATTTTGTTCACCTGCCTAGAGCTTTACCTGCTCTGGAGTTCTTTGAGCCCCACAGATTATATGGTAAATTGTATAGTAGCTCTATAGCCATCTTTCCATCTCCTTCTCAATCTATAAAGGCCTCAGTTACCCCTCATTTACACTGAAGTTTCTATCAGTGGAAGCCACTAAGCTGGTTACATACATAAAGATCTTATACATACTGTTAGATATGATAAATTGCCTTATGGCCTTCCTCTAGCCCTGGCATGGGCAAACTATCGCCTGCAGGACAAATCCAGCCTGCGGGCAACTTTTGCCCAGCTTGTCTACCAAACAGGGCCGAGCCGAAGGGATAGGAGAGGGAGCGCTATCTTGGTGTGTGCCGACTGCTGTAGTAGTACAGTGTTCCTCTCTTCTCTCCCCAGCAATGATATTCATTTCCTCTGATCAGCTCACAGGAAGTGAAACAATGCTGGGGAGAGGAGAGAGGAAAACTGTAGCGCTACAGCAGTCGGCGCTCCCTCTCCTATCCTCTCAGCTCGGCCCTGTTTGACAGCTACAGCAGACAGAGCCAGGGCACAGAAGAGGTAGGTAGGGACAGGGAGAAGATGGGGGAGCACCAAGATTGCGCACCCCCTTCAAAGAGCATGGAGTAGGGAGGGGATTTTAGGGGCAGAACCAGAGTGAGAGGGGGTTGTGGGGGAAGCACAGAGTGAGAGGGGGGATGTAGGGGCAGCACAGTATGGGGAATGTGGTGGTGCTGTGGGGCGGTGCATTATGGGGATTGGGGGTGTTGTGGGGCAGCGTAGTATGGCGAAAGGTAGGGTTCGCTGCATTGGGTATGTCACCTGCTCGCCACATAGGTGAAAATTATTAAACCAGCACAATACAAGAAAGCTTTGCCCATCCCTGCACTAGCCCATAATGGGATGGACGCTTCTAGATGTGTATTTAGGATTTTTATCATCCGCTAGAGGGTCAGGAATTCTGGATCCACCTCCCCATTATGTATAGGAGCATTGTACTGTGATTACATCATCATGCAAATAACTAATTTTTTTTTTAGATTTGTTACTTCTGATATTACAGAGAGACAAATGATAGCTACACCATTAAGCAACGTATCTACTGGTGTTAAAATACCAAACAATCCAAGGTTTCCCCTCTCTCTTTCATTTTCCTTTAAAAGCTGATAAACAAAGTGTGATTTCCAGTTCATTATTGCTGTACAACGCAGCCTAATTAGGTATGTGGCAAATCTGCCTTCTGCTACTTTGTGAGACTGTAAAAGCATCAGCTTGTTGTGGTATGTAGTGAGACATTACTATAAGTTGACAGCTCACGCTGTGTTTGCAATCGATGTAGTTTTTAGCTTTGTGTGTAAATTAATGGCATATCCACCCTGTGCTTTGGTGTCAGATGGTGAACTCCAACTCGCAGCATCCCATGCAAACAGGTTGGACATCTCGTTACTAACTACATACAAAGCCAAACACTGTGCTGAATACAAACACAAGGTAAACTTGGCCTGCCAGTTACAAGAGTTTGATTTTTAGCAGCACAAATAAATGTATAGTTTAATTTCTTTATAAAATGCCACTTGACTAATATGTACTACAACCTGATGCTTTTATATGATCACTTAATTCATAGTATGAAATACATTACTCTATGCTGGTTTTGTGACCATGGGTGGGGAGACGAAGCTCATATATTTTTTTTTGTTCGCTTGCATGGCAATTTTGTTTAAACTATTGTTTCATTTCTTTGCAGGTATAAATGGTTCTGTGAATGGGAGCAGCCCCACATTAGTAACTAGTAACTGCACATCTATATTATCAACTACAACTGCCTGTACTGTAGGGCAAGCAAAGCACGCAACCTCGGGGGGAACAGGCCGCCTTTGTAATCAGGAGCAAAGCAAGACAGATATCAGAAGTGAAAAAACTAAAGACAAGGTACTACTAACTACATGAGATTACAGTATCTTTCAAATAAATGCACATCTTATAGATTATGACACCTTGTTGGTTTAACTGAATATGTTAACACAATAGTTTAATATCATCAAATAAAGGATTATAGCCACTGGTGTACTTATTTGTGTTTTATTATTGCAACACACATTACATGTTTCTAGCTACAGCAGCCCTTTGTCAAAAGTGCAATCAAATATCAAGCTGGCCGTTTAACAGACTATAAAGGAATTTTACCCAGTGAAGAGGCTGTGTTTGGATTGTGGGTAAGTATGCCTTGGGTTGTATAAATTGATTGGTCATATCACCAAGGAGGTGGGATTTATTTTCTGTTAAATTGCACATTTTTTCATTTGATTGCACATTTGACAAAGGTCTACTCTAGCTGGAAACATGTAATGCATGTCGCAAGAATAAAATGCAAATATGTACAATCTTTTATTTGATATTAAATTACCGTGTTTCCCCGAAAATAAACCAGTGTCTTATATTAATTTTTGCTTCTAAAGACGCACTGGGTCTTATTTTTGGGGGATGTAATTTTTTTGGGACATGGTACTGGTACTGTACACTTCTCATACTTTACTGCAGCTAGGTCTTATTTGCAGAGAAGACCTTATATTTCTGAGCTTGGAAAAAATTGCACTAGGTCTTATTTTCGGGGAAACAGGGTAGCAGTTAAAAAGAGTAATGCCACAGACTTCTTTAAATGGAATGAATATTGAATACAGTTTTTGTAAATCCATGTATGGTCATTGGCTTACAGCAGGGGTCTTAAACTCGCGGCCCGCGGGCCATTTGCGGCCCCCGGTCCAGCGCTGGATCTGGCACAGAGGGAGTCCTGGCTGACTCCCTCCGTGCAAAGAGGAGGGCTCCTGTGACCCGATCAGTCACAGTAGCCAATAGGAACCCGGAAGCGCTGATCACATGCGCTTCCGGGTTCCTATTGGCTCCTGTGACTGATCGGGTTCCTTCACCTGTAATGTGCTGTCTGCAGCGGCAGCAAAAGCACACGCTGCCGAACTCTGCCAGGGGTAAGTAAGGGGCTCCACCAATTCCCCCCCACAGCCACCCCTGACCCCCCTGATTTCCCCCCCCCCCGGCCACCAATGCTAACGATTAAAATAAACCCCAATGGCCCCACACACTCCCACAATACTCCCACACACCCCAATGACCTCTCAATACCCCCTAAGTGTCCCCAGCTTGCCCCCAAGCCATAAAATTTACCTCCAATTATAATAATAATAATAAAAAAAATGGCAGATGCCCTAGTAGCCTATAGAGCCGCACATTGCCCCGCAGAGCCGCACATTGTCCCACAAAGGTGCTAATTTCTCCAACAGATGCAAATCACCCAGCAGAGCTACATATTACCCCCACAAAGCCACTGATTGCCCCGCAGGGCCATGTATTGTTTTTAATCTGTTGTTTTCTTGTGGAAAACCTGATGTGGCTCTGCCTCACCCAGACTCTACCGCCAGCGGCCCCCGGGTAAATTGAGTTTGAGACCCCTGGCTTACAGGATACCTGTAGGAATCTGGTTGATTCTGCTAGTCAGAGAGAGCATGGTTTACTAAGGTGATATAATGTTTGCATTTATACACAACAATATAGGATAGTATGGTGGCTAGCGTCTCTTCCTTATAGCACTGGGGTCTGAGTTCAGCTGCACTCAGTGTGGCATCTGCATAGAGATTTTAAACCCAGGGTTGCCAGTCTGTTCCACAACTCCATCTCCAAGCATTCCAATGACATTTATCAGCTATGATTGGAATGCTGGAAATTGTACCTGACTAAATGCAGATGATGCACAGATGAAGATCACTGAGAGTGTGATGTGGCACAGATTGGAGGTCTTGGTTTTGTAGGTAGCTCCAGAATAGGGAAATACATCTCATTGAATTCATGTACTCTCCTTTCTCTACTTAAAGTTGTGTATTGTTTCTCTTGCTGTGTGAAATAAGAATGCTTTGTTCAGATGGTTTTATTTGGTGAAATCAGGCAAACATTGGTATAATGTGCCCACTCCGTCTATGGATGGTTCATTCTAACCTGGCAGAGCAAGGCGCGTTATATTTATTATACATATTAACAAATGCAGTGGCATGTGAGCATTTTTTATTATTATTTATTTGTCCTTTTAGCAAAAAGAAAGGAAGAAAGCAGTAGAAAGCTCCAGTTCCAGTGACTCTGGCTCATCTTCTGATACATCTAGCGATGGCGTAAGTAGCAGCGACTCTGATGATCTGGAGGAGGAAGACCAAAGCATAGAGGAGAGTGATGATGATGATGATGATTCAGATTCTGAGACTGAAGCACAAACTAAAAATAAGAATAAGGTAAAAAAAACAACAAAAAAAACAGTAGGCATAATATAGGGGATAATGTACTCCTTTCTGACTATAATGTATCCCATTGTGTAATTTATATATTTGCATATACTATGTATACTTCCTGTAATTTATAAGTCTATTAACTCTGCAGACTTCCATAAAAGCATGGAAAAAATAAATATAAATATAAAAAGCTCTTGTTTGTACCATTGTATCACCAAAATATTTTGCTTAAAGCTTTAGTATTATATTGTAGCTTGTTCAGAAAGTCTACAATTCTCATAACACCATGTCAACAACATAAGGCTATTGGTGGTACACAGAGAAACTAGTTAGCGTTTGTTCCTTTGTTTCACTTAGCATTAAATGCTATGGTTTTACTCTATTTCAGAAAGTTTTCAGGTTAATGTTTACATTTCCCATGATGCAATGTAAGGCATATAGTCACAAGATCTAGACAGTTGTAGACAGAAGCCTTAGGTAACCACTCCTTTAGTTAATGTAGCATAGAAAATCCTTTGCAGTCCCATAATAATATTTCAGAACATGTTTAACTACAAATTCCATGATCCCCTGGCAAGTATTTACTCACTGAAAGGATACAGTGGTACTTGAATGGAGTATAGGCAGTTATTACAAATGATATGTAGAAGATTAAGCATCAACACATTTCAAAATTATGTTTTTAAAAAACAAAAAGTGAGGTGATGGCTGCTTTAAGTTATGAACAGATAGTTATGATGTTAGAATTGGTCTTTTATAAGGTTATAATTTCCAGAAAGTTCCATGCAAATTCCAGTGCTACTGTCTATTATATCATTCCAAACAGCTGTTGTTTATCAACCCTGTCATAGGTTTCACACCAAGTATACTGACCATTTCTTGATGAATTTCTGTGTTTAGGCCAGACCTTTGACGTGTAGTCCTTTGGCCATACGCAGTATTATCTGCAGTTGCAGACAGAAATGTTGGTTTAGAGTACCTCCTTAGTGAAATATCATCAAACTATCAGAAGAATTGTGGTTTGCACAGTTCAGGACCAGATAAGTGCTTGGCATTGTAATGTACCCGTGTTTGTGGCCGATTTTGTTGTATCTGTTATATTATATACCTTAATAGGTAAATAAAACTCTGGAAGTAATGGCCAGGTGCTGTAGTACATTATTATATGGGCAGTGTGGTGGCTCAGTGCTTAGCACTGTTGCCTTTCAGTTCTGGGTCCTGGGTTCAAATCCACCCTGGATGGGGTTTGTATGTTCTCCCTGCACTTGTGTGGGTTTCCTCTGGGCACTCCAGTTTCCTCCCACAATCAAAAAACATATGTGTTTGTGACTAAATAGGGAAACTAGATTATAAGCTCCATGGGGCAGGGACAGTGATGAATCTCTGTAAAGTGCTGCGTAAAATAAATGGAATAAATAAAATAACAAATATTATTTTTTGTAATATGTCTGAACATTACATTTCACTATATAATATGAGTCTACTAAGGGCTGTAAACATTGTTTAATCATTTTCTGCAACATATTTTAAATAATTATGAAACTTTTTCTAAAAATCTGGAAAGTGTTAATGAGTAGACTCGCCTGGATTATTTTAGAGCCCTACTAAGTGGCTTTCCTGCCAGCCATCTCTCTCCTTGCAATCTCTGCTTTATTCTACTGCCAGAATAATCTCTCTTCTAGAGCAATACCTTCCCACACCCTCTTAAAATCACTTTTCCTGGCTCCCTTTCAGTCAACATCAACATTCCTTATGAAATCCTCTTGCTCACATCCAAAGTTCTCAATTCCTGAACACCATACTACATTCCACCTGTAATTCCCTAATATGTCCCTGTACATTCCTTTCACTCTGCACATACCACTACACATGTATACATGCTTACATTACCTTAAATGTTGCAGATTTTATGGTAGGAGCCCTTAGGTAGGTTATGATCCTTTCAAAATTTTATCTATTTTAAGCCCCCACCTCATTGTGTCAGCCACTGACCACCTCCAGGGTACTAATCCCTTCCCCCTGACTAAGGGGAGGGGGGCAGAATTAAATTCCTCCCTATTCTGTGTTGACTTGCAGGCAGCCAGCTAGTGCAATATGTTCTATATGTTTTGGAAGTGGTTTTAAAAAATGTAATAAATATATTTTACCATGTTCCTCAATTTATTTAATAATTCTTAAGTAGGATAGAACACTTGGCCCTAGAGATGTCCTTAAAGCAGACACAATACAAAGTTGAGTTAGATGCAAGCAATTGTATCCCACTGGTCCAGGGAGGATAGATTTACAGTAAAATGAATTTTGTTTTTATGAGAGGATACATTAGGAAAAAATATTGATAATATAAATGTTTTGGATTTACCCTATAGGCCCGTCACAACTTTGACAGCCAGAGTTCCATCTCTGACTCTCAGTGGAACAACAGAATTCTGACATCACAAAGTGTTTTCTTTTTCTAATACTACTAATACAGGCTTACTATTTCATTAACTTTCTATATATAGGGAATAGGGAAATTAAATTGCAAGCTTCTTGGGGCAGGGACTGAAATGAATGATGAATCTCTGTAAAGCATTGCATAATACATCAGCACTATATAAATGAATAAATACAAATACAAATGTATTCCTGTGTGTGAGGCACACATCAATCAGCTGCATGACGGAAAAAATGATTTCTCTAAGGACTCCTGGGAGTCCCAGGGGTAAAGTTCCCTCCCACTGGAAGCAGGACACTAAAAGAACAAAACTCCTCCGCTTGAGGGCTTTACCCCTTGCACAGATTAGAGCAGCGGTTCTCAACCTGTGGGTCATGACCCCTTTGGGGGTCGAACGACGCTCTCCCAGGGGGCGCGAACACGCTGCGAAGCCGGTATTGAGCACAGGTCCCTTTATATAAGGGTTCCTGCATGGTGACATTGGGCATGAACGTCCTCAAGTGACGTGCGTCACGATGACGTTTTGCCCAACGTCAGCGCATGACGTCAGCGCAGGGGGGGGGGATTGCGGTCTCAACCAGGTTTAGCACCACTGGGTTAGAGGAAGATCCTTTGATAACAAAGACTTGAAACAGTATAAAAAGCAGCTGCCTGACTGTAGATCCC
>WMED01005972.1:0-18950 GCA_019650415.1 Pipa parva | reverse complement strand
GCTTACTAGTTTTAAGGCGTACAATGCGTGCGTCATGAAGTAGCCGGCTCATGAATATTCGCGACCCACCATTTGGGAAACACTGCTTTATACATTATTATCATGTAATAAAGCATCCAGGTGCATCCCACAATGCACTGTAAGACTGGCAATTTGTGTTGTTCACAATCTCCATATAATTTGTTTGTTTTGTTTGCAACTTATCCCTCCATTAGCAGTTATGAGGAATACTTTTGTATGGCTTTATGCAATGTGTCCATTACATTTAGGTGAAGTATTTCTAATGTTTGCTGATATTATAAAATGTAATAATGTAAAGCATTTTTATGGTGCATTTTTCTCTGTTATGTAGACTGTACATAGTTACAGCCTGGGATACTTCTGGCCAATAAAATTTGCATTTGTTAGTGGGTCATTGTGAGGGACATTTTTTTCTTGATTGTTCAGTCTTATTTCCCGATGATCATCAATGTATTGAAGGTTGCATGTAATGTGGGTTCCTGTTTTAACTTTGATAAGAAATGTGTCAAGTGCCTGGATTGTCAGAGTGCATATGTGATTGGTATGTGAAACGCGTTCATTTGTCTCCAGCAAACTCTGAATCAGAAGAAGAAAAAATAAATAATACAAATGCCAATCTGTGCATCCATGTTCCTACATGTTTGTCATGAGTCTTTAGATGCTTAATATGGTGCTGGTTGCAAGTGTAAAATACAACCAGTTCTATGGTGATAGTTTCATGACCCAGCACAATGTATGTAGAAAACTGGGCTATACATAGCTGCAGATTGGAAGTGGTGTAGAGCAGGAAATTTTATTTGAATGACTGCAAATTCTCAGTTCACAGTAAGAAAAAAAAAAAAAAATAGCACCCTTTTCCTATAGCTGTCTCTGTTGATATTTTACTGTTGGTATGAGCAATCAGTCCTGATTCGTACGTTGGAGATGCAGGGATGTTATATTTTAGAGGCTTAAATGGTAAATATAATGATAATTGTACTTCTCCCCATGGTAAGACTTGGGATAGATGACTTTTGCAACCCATTTAATGTTAAAAACCAGAGCAGCACAACAAAAGTTTGGTGATAGAAAAATACCAACTAATAGCTATACTGAGACAACTTAAAGGATGCTGTGGGCCATGTGGTGTCCTTTATGAGGGGAGTGCTCACAAAAGTATATACATTGTTAATCTTTTTTGATAAACACAGACAATTTTAGTGGAACTTGATAACCTTTATGCACTGGACCACTTGACTAGAAATATACTATAGAGTTCTGTAATGCTTGAATTGATCCCATGGCTATATACATAATTACTTTGTAAATATTTATATAAATAGCGCTACAATCATTGGGCATCTCCTGCACATTTTATATTTTTATCTGTCCTTTAAGCAAGGAGGCCAGTGTTTTAAATAACACAGTTTGCCACGAATGCATTGCATTCCTCTGCCCTAAATATGACCTTTCTGTGGGTGGCTGATGTGGGTGAAGCTCTCTTTAAGTATAAAACGTGGATAATTTGTCAATCCTCAGACACAATCCCTTTATTGCAGGCACCTGTCGGCGATGTGATATAAGTGAAGGATCACATTTTTACACAATGTTCCTCATTGTACACCCTATTATTTATATTCTTTCTGTGAAATAAGAAAGTATTCTTTGTTGGGTTCATGAATCCCCTGCAGATTTCACAGGTTTTTGCTAGTGGCTCTCAGTGGAATGTTCACAGCCGAATTTTCTATGAGCGGAAGTTTTAGTCATTACTGTAGCTGGGGGGGAGCTGCCTTGCACACTGGACATTTTTCAATCTTGACTGTATGATTGCTTCGATTGGGTAGAACTTTCACATAATGTTAAAAGAGTACTTTTGTGGCTGCTCAGTGATCCGTCCATTCATGATTACTACTGCTTCCACTATTCTTTTCCAGTTATCCTGGGTTAAACACTTTATTGGGTAGTGATTCCCAACTCTCTCTCCATGGGCAAGTCTTGTTGCTTTCTGGAATGTCTTTTTGTTGACTATGAACCTCTTATAAACTGACTCCAAAACATACATTAAAAAAAAAAAAATTTTAAATGCCAAGGTTCAGTATTGTCTTCTTTAAGATCTAAGTGTAACATCTGTAACCAGTATTGCACAGGATGTGGACAGCTATATACCGGCAGAGCTTGTTTTGCTTGCCCAGGTCCACAGACATAGCTAATTCTGTGCACGCAACATTTGTTCTTGGCATAATTACATTTATTTGGCAGGATATGTTATTTTTCTCTTCTCTAAATAACACTTACTACTGTATATTGCAAACTCAAATGGTCACAAATTGGGGGCGCTGTTGCTATTACCTATAGAGAATGCCTTGTGAGGCAAGTAATATGGTTGCTTGCATTTAAATGGAAGTAAGGAGTGGAACAACATTACCTACAGAAACTTTTACATCCCCATGTACAAACCATGCTTTATTTTATACAAATAATGAAACATAGATGTGCTAAATGTTGATTTACCGATTGATTTATTGATAAACTGTGTATTTTCTCTTTAACCTGCCTATGCAACTAGTATAAGATAACCATATTAGGCAGTATGCCCCTATATGTCTCCCTTTTCCTTATGTGCTTTGACTCACAGGTGTGGAAATCAATCTACCCTAAGTCTTTCATTTTGTTCTTCACTTAGAGAGAATGACTGGTTTGACTGCGACAAAACAAATCATTAACAAAATATTTCAGCAATATTCAATGTTCCTGCAGTCTCCCAAACACCTTTTAAATCATGCAAACTTTTCTTTTTTTCTAGTATTAGTAATGCATGGTATTTCTGCCTTTTGTGTGGTTTCTCTGCCACTCAGACACCAGCTTCTTCCTTCATTTCCCCCCTTGCCTTGATGCCGTTCCCCATCTTGCTCACTACAGAAAAACAATGCGATTAATTTTCTCAGGCGCAATCATGCATACATTTAATAAGCATCCAAAGGTATGATCAGTGTGTGCCGTGCATGCCAAATTAATCCTCTCCTACGTTGTTTCTCCCCTTCTTTGAATCTTAATGAATTGAAGAAAAAAAATGTTTATTAAAGTGAGAACAGAGGAAGGCTGGTGCTCCACATCTTTGGTTCAAAAGTTCATTCTGTTCCCCAAAGGCTCATCTGTGAGAGAGCGAGTATGCGTGCATCTGTTTTCCTCTTTAAGCAAAGGGAAGGCAAGTGCTTTTGCATTTTCTAAACATTGTTTTTCACAGTAAGATGCAAAGACAGGTTTTAAGTGAAAATCTTTCATAGCAGACACTGTGACAGGTAGGCGAACTGTGTCAGCTTTGACAGACGTATCAAGCCAGGCCTTTCAAATCTATAAGTCAAGGCCATATGGGATATATGGTAGAACTGAGATTTCAAACCAGTGGTTCTCCAGTACATGGGATCTATAGTCTCTAGCCGTTCATGATGGCTGACTGAGCTTTCTGGTTGTTGTAGTTCAGGAATAAAAGCAGAGTGAAATGTTGTAAAGTGAACAATTGCAGGAAATATCAGTTTGCAATGATAGTGCTTTTAGCAAGGCTAGCTTTTGGGTGAGCCAAGTCCGAACATAACTTGTACCCTCTGCAAACCTCCCCCCCCCCCCCCCCCCCCCCCCCCCCCCCCCCCCTTCCCCATCTTATTGCTCCAGTTGGATTTTCCACTGCACCACTTACCCTATAGTTCTGCCCTAAATTTGCTGGGTAACATACAGTTACAGTTGCATACCTCTGAATCCAGCTCTATCAGCAGGCACACTTCTCTCGTTGACCGTATATTAACCAATTGCTTTATAAAGGGATGGTCTATTTTGAACTTCATTTTAGTATGTTGAATAGTGGCATTATAAGGCAGTTTGCTACTTGTCTTTGTTTTTATTTTATCATTAAATTGACTCTTCCGGCTTTATTTCTCATTCTATAACGAGAAAAAAAAATGTTTTTCAAAGATTCCAAAAAATAGTTTAACATTTTCCTATCCTACTGGAGGGCATATGTGGCCCTCAAAAATGGTTTTGCCTTTAATCCACCTGAGAATGTTATACATCTTTTATACCTGGCATCATCATCCCAGTAGATCTAGTCCCTGGCATGTTGTTGTTAGAAATATATAGCCCTCGGTGGCATACACCTGATGAAGGGAGGAGCTGCCCCCAAAACATTGTTTGTGATTTTGTGAAGATAGTACATTAAACGCCTTGCTTTAGCATCACTATGGACGTCCATTTTTCTTATTTTGATTTGCCTTGAGGGTTGGGTACTGACACACTACTTTATTATTAAATATGTAGCCCTCTGCATGGCACATGTTGGACAGCACTTGTTTAAATGATCCTTTGATAATCTGACTCACCAACACTTATTTTACAAAGATCTCTCTGTATTTTTTTTTATTTTAAAAAGTAATTATTATACTCTCTATAGTATAATTTTAATATTATCTTCTGTAGCACAACTGATTTTATGTGGAACTGTGCTTTTTCAGGCAAAACAAGCTTTTAAACCAAATAATTTCCAGTCGTTAAGTTATTGAATCTTTAAGGGGATTTCACATTAGTACGCCTCTTAATTCTTTATGGAGTCTACACGTGAACAGGTAGAAGAACATGTCTTTCTACAATAATTATTACAGCATTGTGCCCACATATTAACAACGTGGGACATGTTCACTGCATTTTAATGCTGCTTTATAAGAGATACTGGACATCACAAGCATTTTTGCACCAGTACACTAATATACTGGCAGCCTGTGCCTTTATGTTTTAGATACTGGATTAGTTAGTGTGTCTCAATGTCTTCCTAGATTATTAGGATCCTGTCTGCCACCTGTTTTTGCATGATGGAAAAATGGAAATGAATTTAAATGATTAGATGAGCATTTTACTCTACCTGGTATTTGTAGTCAACACCAGGATTCGTCAACTATAACAATGGAATATCCTCAGGGCTGAACACATATAGGTTACACTTACTTGTTTCCATCAGAAAAAGATTCTGGCTTGTAACGTTTTATAGATGTGTCCTAATGTACTTGTCTCATTCCAGAAGAAGCATTGCATGCACTATGCAAACGTGTCTGAGGAATGAACTTGTCCTCTCCCTGCTAGTATAACAGTGTAAAGCAGGTACTTTTACTCCCAATGCCTGCATAGCACAATGAAACTGTAAAATAATCATGTCCATTCCCTCAGCATGCGGCTAACCATAAGGAATTGTGAGATATAGTGTTATAGTAGATTGCATTAATACCACTCACTATGCATTTTTTTCTGTGTGCCTAGTAGAGTAAGCATGTTCCCAGCTTGCTTTATTAGCAACACCAATAAAGACTTATCTGACACATCCACACTAACCTAAGCATGTTCGTTTAGATTGAACAGGAGTATTGGGCAGTATTTATATGCTATTTTGGATACTTAATTTATCACTAATGTTGTTAAGTTTGATATTCAGTAAATGGCCTAGAAAATCTATAGTCTATATTAAACAATAAAAAACAAAGATGGTCTGATTGTCTCATCAATAACTTGCCAGGAAGATGCCCACTGCTTTTATAGGTGAGTGTGCTGGTAAGGACCAGTGATAGCGGATTGGCATGGCAGTTATCCTTATCCAGCGCTTGTAAAAAATATCATCTTAGAATTCCTGATTTGTGTTTGTTTGTGTTCTCTCTGCTAGTTGTGTCCAAATTGGACTTTCTGGGCCACCTTATGAATATCTATTCTAATCTCCATAGGAAAAAATAGGGCTAGGCAGTTGTTTGTTTACTTAACAAATAAATAATGACTGCTACCACAAGGAAGGAATAAACTTAAAATAACACAAATCATAAATTCAACCCTTTTACCAGTACCAGGGCCGGTTCTTCCGATGGGCGATGTGGGCTATGGCCCAGGGTGCAATCTATTTGAGGGAGCGCTGTTGCCCACATCTCCCATCACTAAACTTGACCTCCCTGCGCCCCCTGCCCCTCGACACCCTCAGCCTTTTCCCCCATCCCCCACTCACCTCCAACAGCGTTCCAGTGATGCACCTCCTCTAATGAGGTAAGTTGAATGCGACGGCACTCCTTGCTGCTTTGGGTCTTGTCGGCTGTATTCGACAGCTACCGGCAAGACCCAAACATCTAAGGAGCACCGGTGCATTCAACGTACCTTATTAGAGGAGGTGCGTTGCTGGAACGCTGTTGGAGGTGAGTGGGGGGCGGGGGGCAGAGGGCGGCGAGTGTGTGTGTGTGGGGGGGGGAGGCCGCCCCCTGTAGTGTATATATGTTCTGTTTATTGCTTATTTAAGAATACTTTTATTGATTAGTTTTCATATTGTTGCATTGGCACTGGTGTATTCTGTAGAGCAGATACAGATATAGTAACCTCAAATACAGATTCTACACCATATTTTTTCTCATCTTTCCAAATCTTCTGCCCTGTCTGGCTTTTGAACCTGCTTTTAATGTATAATTAATTAAGGGGTTTGGGACCCTATATGTTCTCTTTAAGAATAATGTAGCTGGTGAATTGTTGAATCACAAAATTGATCCACCCCAATAGATAAAGAATTAGGAGATGCAGGTGGGACATTTGATAAAGGGAAGGAGAGCTCAAACATGTTATGTGAGTGGTAAATCAATAAGGTAGTTACACTACCACTTCACTTGCACCTGAAGCTTCTACTTATTTATTGGATTATACATTTGGAATGTTGAGAGTGCCTACAAGAACGCTGGTGCAGCCCCATAGTTATCCCTTGCACCCAGATTGTAGTTGCTCTCTACTTGAACATCTGTCCTTCTGGAAGATCTCAAAGTTATACCCCAAAACTGGAACCTGGAATGTTTCAAATCATGGCATCGCAGCTACCTTAAGCTTTTAATGTGCTGCTGGATTTGGTTCTTTTTGTCAAAGCCCTCAGGAAGCTACTTATATTTCACATGCAGGAATATGCCAGAATCTGGGGACAAGAGGTATATCAACTGAAAGGGTTAAATAAAGCAATCGGGTGGAATCTTACCCGTTTAAAACTACGATGGCGTTCAGAGAAAATCAATATACCCCTTGTGGTTACCTACAATCCAGATATGGAGGTCCTGCGAAAAATTATGGAGGAACTCCATCCCATACTTCATAGGGATGAGAGGTTACAAAGAATATTCATAGAACCCCTTCTCCTGGCATACAGACATCCGCCCAACCTAAAAAAGCGAATAGTGCATAGTGCACTTAATACTACCATCATCAATGGCACATTTCCATGTCATCAAAAAAGATGTGCAACCTACACGCACATTTACCCTACAGACAGGGTACCAATACCCCACCTACAAGGTGAGTACAATGTTCAGGGTACAAATACCTGTGGACATACCAACCTGGTGTATCTGATCATGTGCAGGAAATGCTCTAGTACAGGACTCTATGTTGGAAAACAAAATAAGAATACACAGATTCAACATCAACAAAGGCTAAACAGAATTACCTGTTGCAGCACATTTTTGTAGCTACAACCACAGAAAAGAGGACCTGAGAATATTAGTATTGAGGGGTGACTTCTCTACTCAAAATGTCAGGAAGGAATGGGAAGTTAAATTTATCAAAATATTCAATACCCTCCAAAATGGCCTTAATAGGGACAAAAGTTTTATGCAGACCTATGTCCTGTATTAATATTTCACTGCCATCCTCCTTCCATCTCTATTCCCCAGTTATAGATCAAGGAAGAGATACTCTGCATTTCAAAAACCACTGAGAGTCTCTAAAGGCCCCACACCTCACACCTATGGACTAAAGGCTTCATCAATTAACACTTTCTCACAGCTTGTCTTGTAATTTAGTGGATTTTTTAATTGCATTACTGTTATTTACATTTAAACAACTGTTCGACATTGTATATGGGTGTCAAACAGATTACATCTGTACCAGTTTGTGACTTTGTAGTCTTGCAATGTTGTTTTACTGATAATATCTCACTGTATAGCACCAATCTGTTACTTTTGGGCTTTGATGTTAGACTGATTAGATTTCATTGCTCTGTTCCAGTCTGTAATTTTTTTGATGTTAGGATGCCAAACTGATAACATTTGACTATGGTGTACCAGTTTATGTATAAATTTGTCATTCTTAAGTTTTTTATTCCATGCCATGCCTGAACAAGAGACCTAAGTAGTCTCAAAAGCTTGTATTTATCATCTATTTGGTTAGCCGATAAAAGGTATCACCTATGCTCTACTTGTCTCTGCTTATATCTGTGGCTAACACGCTGCTAAACTCTAAGGGGATCATTCCATAAAGTCTGAATGGTTGCGTAAATACCTGTATTCGCGTCCTTTTGCGACTTCTCCAACTCCGCTTATTCAACAATCTCTGCGATGTGACAAATTTGCAACCAGTTCTGATGTTTACTCCAGTCGTGGACTTATGGAGTTCTTCACATCAATTTGCATGCACACAAATTCACATCTTTTATCTTTTTTTAAAACTCAGCTGGATGCTATTCCATGTGAACTTGCCAGTAAGCTAATAGGCATTTGCTTGTGAAATGGAGTGCAATTTTATCTGTCTATATTCAAAACATAAGGTAACATTTGATTTTCCTTAAATATTCACATAAATGTTGGAGCAGTGTTAATACATTGGTTACCTGACCCAACCAAATATGCTTATTGATGCTTATTGACTGTGACCACATTTTTGTGCAGGCATGTAGTCTTTATGATTTTATATATGGAAATACACAACATATTGTGTTTAGAAAAAGAATCTATGAAAAATCAGATGGTGGTTTATACTATTAGTCTTTGGAGCAAGTTGTTTTCACTTAGATGCTGAATTCACTTCCCTTATTAAGCACATACACAGATACAGTGATACCTTGGTTCTCGAACATAATTCGTTCTGGAAGTGCGGTTGAGAACCAAATTTGGTCGAGAACCAAAACAGATTGACTTGTATTGCAGATTGACTTGTATTGATGCTGAAAATGCCATTCGGCTGTTCGAGTTCCAAATATTTGTTCGGATTCCAAGACACAATTTTCTCGAATTTCCTGGTCGAATACCGATTTGGTCGAAAGTCAAGGTGTTCGAGAACCGAGGTATCACTGTAATAACCCTGCAAATATGTTTCCCTACCTATTCCACTGTGGTGTGGCCAATACATTACAAATTACAATAATCTTCTGACTACCACATGATCTTCATTCTGCTGCACCACTTATTTAATTGTGACTGGGAAGAATGTGGTGTGTCTGCCAGGTAAGAAGGTAGCTGCTATCAGTCAGGCACAAAGAACTCATGCATATGGTCAGGGTCTGTTTTCTAAAGTCTGCAAGCTTCAGACAGGACACTGGGGGTGTCAGAGAACTGTCTGTCTATTCCTCAAAAAACATTGCATTGGATGTTGTGCATTGTATGTGTGTATGTATATTTTTATTTATAAAGTGCCACAAGGTTACACAGTGCTGTACATTCCAGTAATAATACAGACAAGGGTTAAGTGCGGAACAAAGAACAAGACAAGAAAATAAATCACTCTAACTGCCTGGTCATGATTGAAACAAGGATAAAGGTCCGTGCCCCTTAGAGCTTACAATCTAAGTAGGAGGAAGACTTACATAAACATATAGGAGGGTAACAAGTGCAGTAAGATAAAGTGAGGGTTCATTTGACTATAAGTGCCAATTAAATAAGAAAATATAGATTTTGAATTTATAATTGCATAAATATTAATATAGACATGAAAACTAGTGCTAGTGCTCCAAGCGGTAAGATTTTATTTTAGATTTGAAGATATTGATGCAGCCAAGAAGTGCTGCTCTGCTGCATTTGCTTATTCAGTGAAAAGAATGTGAATTAATTATTTCTTCTAATAGCTAATTTTGGATTGTGGCTCTTTTTTGTAAGCTTGTTTATAGTATGACATGTTACCATAGTGTTTAAAGACAGAAAAGCACAGAATATGTAATATCTCAACACTCAAGAAAGGCATCCAAGCCACTTTTAAACTCTTTTAGTTGATTAACCATGAAAACTTCCTCAGGCAGAGAGTTCCATAGCCTCACTGGTCTTACAGTACGAAACACCTTCTATGGGGGTGCATAAGCTTTCTTTCCTCTAAACATAGTGGATGCCCCCTTGTTATACTTACAATCCTTGGAATAGATCATGGAAAGAAACGTCCTTCTATGTTGTTGCAGAAACCTTCTTTCCTCAAGACTTAGGGGATGTCCCCTACAGGGAGAGGTCTTTGTTTTGACAATTGATATAGTTATACATTAATAGGTCACTCTTAAGTCATTTTAAATTACCCTAATTTTGATCATTTTTATTGGTACTATAGTCTGCCTATTCCTTTTTTTGACCAGAGCACTTGTGGATAAAACTGTACTCAGTATTTATGTGTGGTCTGATGAGTGATTTATGAAGAGGGAGGACTATGTTCTAACTCTGTGTATATGCGCCACTTCTGATGTACTCTATGATCCCATTTGTATGTGGCAGCAGCTGCTTGACATAAGTTGCTACAGTTAAAGTATTCATCAACTAAATTCCCTAAATCTATTTCTATTTCAGTTTTGCCCAGTGTTTTTTCATTTCATAAAAATTCTTGACATTTCTTTTACCCTTCTTGTATGCATAACTTTGCATAAACCCCATTTACAACTTCTCTGCTCAAGCCTTCAATTTGCCCAGCTTCAAATGTAATAGCTTCCTGTCCTCCTTTGTGATAATTTCATTACACAGTTTAGTTTCATCTGCACAAGTTGAAATTTCACTATGGAAACCCTCAACATAGTAATTAAAGAACAACTAGAGTGAATTCTCTCTAGGTATGTTTGTTAAGGGAGGGTGGAAATATTTTACCGATCAGCTCTCTCACTCCAGTACGGATTCCTGCTTTAAGAGCTCACTTCTTTTCTAGTTCTTTGATCTTCTTCACTTCCTCTTCAACATCGTTCATTTATTTAGTTTTTTTCCTCTGCACGTGCTCAAACTGCTTACAAGCATGCGCAGAAGAAAAAAAAAAACGGCAGTATCGAAGAAGAGGTGTGAAGCTGAAGAGGATTGTGATACTGCAACAGAAGAAAAGAAAGAATGGGGTGATTCCCCCCTCCTTCCTTAAGAATTATCCCTAGAGAGAACGTGTTTTAGTAGTTCTCCTTTAATAAAAATATTGAATAGTTCCCAACTGACCCCTGAGTTACCCCACTATTAACAGCGTCCCAATCTAAATATGCACTGTTAATAACTACCCTCTGTCTTCTACAGTTGAGCCAGTTTACACACATTTTTTTTTACCAGCCTTTTATCTGGAATAGTATCAGATGCTTAGAAACAAAATCAAGGTGAATGACAATAAATCACCCCAACCAGTTTGAATGATTTACACTTGTATTTAAAAATCAGCGTGGTCTCAGTGGGGCATGTAGGACTGGCATCAGGGAGCAAATTTAGATTTGCTTGCCTAAAATAAGGAAATCAGTTTGTGTGCTATAACATTGTTTCAATGACTGTGACACCATAGTCAGTGGCTTTAAAAGAATATGTTTATTGAGCACGACTTCCTTGTATTTCACTTATTGTTTGTCTAGTTACTAGCTGTGCTGTGAAAACATGACTAATTGGTCTGTTCAGTTATAGCCAAATAGGTGTCTTGCAATAAGGATTGGCTTTCATCAAAAGCCCACTGACCCACTAGCTGAATATAATGTTGGATTGAGCTTGCTTATTATTTAGTATACTTCTGTCCCAGACATCAAAATTAGATTGCAGGCTTTAAGGCAACGACTTCTACCTGAAAAAGAAATTTTACTGCGGTACCAGTTACTAGCATGATGCAGGAATATTATAATTGTGGCCTGCACTGTATTTGCAGCTAATAAACCTGTGAAAATATTGTTTTAATCATGTAATAGTAGTCTAAGCTTTTTCCAGGAGAAAATGCTCCTTTAAAATGTTTTGTCTGGTTATCTGAACGCATACAAAGACACAGGGCTGTAATGTGCTGGTAGAATCATTGCAGATTAATTTGATTTAGAGTGCTCCACACCTCAGCGGAATAATTGTTCTTGTATCTTTGCTGCCAGATGGCATTTGGTAAACACAGCCATTGCGGGCTGGTAACAGGAGAGCTGCAGGTGATCCTTCAGGGCTGTGTTTGCCCTCACTCACTCATCTTATCAATGCATCTCTCTTCCCATAGAAATCTCTCTGTACAATAATATATAAGTCCCTGTTGTATGCCAGCAGCTGACTTTCCAGATATATGCTGCAGCTCATTGCTATTATAGAAGCAAACACTCCTCCGGGTACAAGTATCTAGGCCAGCGCTTGGGTCTGTCTTCAAACGGAAGAGACAAGCCAAACAACACAGACTTCTATAATAGGCTTGAATATATGGGAAGCCTTGTGCAGAGTGATTTATAAACTGACAAATTACAGGCCAAGCTACATTATATTTCTTTTTATAACCTCTTATCTGTGAAAACTAAATACACCTAAAAGATAGCCCATTTTGAACCCGAAGGGGCCAAATCCAAGATTCCCCAAATATTTGTGGCTTGGGTCAGTGGCAGCTGAAACAATGGAAGCAATATGTAGTGTGTCAAAGTGATGATATATTGGCCTTGACTGAGTTTCTTTCTTTAAGAAAGCAGGAAAATTAGCAGAAAAGCCAAGATGTGAGGCCAGAACCCCCTTTTACTGTAGAATTCTGTTTTAATAAGTTGTTGATACATACACAAAAACCATTGCCAAACTGTCTTAAGAACTGGATGGTCTGTTAAACTGAATTGTGCTCAGAAAGTAGAAGTCAGAGACATAAACTGTCCAAATCACTCTGTTTAATAGCAATTAAGCCAAGTTTGAACAGTGCTAAACAAAAACTGGTTGTAGGGCTAAAGGTAATTTTATTGTTTGTAAGCCTTGATTATCTTCAGTCTTAGGGGTTTTCTTTTTATATATTTTTCCTCAAACCCTCTAAAAGTACACTAAAGTCTCATTCATACTACATTGCTTGGAAGGATCCAGTTACAATTCATCTAATTAAAGTCAGTGAATGAGTTTAGCTTTAGTGATCTGAGCACTCCATTTAATGTTGTAGGCTATTAGCTCAAATGGGACTAATATTACCGACTGACTCATATAATTTAATTTTTGCTAAAGGGCATATTTGTTAACATTCTATAACATCAGTCTACCATTTTCCTGTAATAATCAGGAAACTTAACATACGTAGCTTTACACAGCACATGCTACCATTACTAAATGATCAAGGGAGGACGCATTGATGACGTCCACGTTCTCCCATGTGACTATTATGAAATGCTGGTGCGGGGCTTCACTGTTAGCACGGCTGCAGAGGGCTGCGATTCTCAGAGGGGATCTATAGAGAGAAGATTGGGAATAGACCAGTGGAGGCTTGTTGACTCAAAAAAACAAACAAAACAAAAACATGTTAATAGGAATACTGCTGAACAATTCCCCACTAGTGATAGCTGGGTTGTAATATATCTGAAGGTAGGAAATGCACAACTGTAACACTGAGGGCATGAGACACAAAAGAACTGGAACAGCTTTGCTGCAGACACACCAATTTCTGCACTGTAAACATCAAAATAATTCCACGGAGGATATGTGCTGCCCCTTAAAAAGGAAAATCTAATATGGAGTAGTATGTCTTTAAATCATGAGAGCAAAAAAAAAAAAAAAAAATTACAATGTATATTATACTATTGTCAATATAGCCTTAAGACAGTGATGCCCAACCTACAGCCCGCAACGCGGTACTATCCGGCCTGCGATCCAATTTCCAAAGTCCGAATTGTTGCGTATAAGTGTGAATTCTCCAGATAAAGACAGTCGCAATAGACTGCTTCTGTCACAGTCGCGTTTTTATAATGATAATATTGCCACAGATGAGACTTTACTATGGAAAATTGTCGCAGTTGTAACTTTAAAATTTTTCATGGCCCAAATTTATATGGCCTCCAGGCTGAAAATGGTTGGGTATCACTGCCTTAAGATAATCAAGCAGTGTGATACATAAGGATCCCTTTAAATTCAATATCTGCATCAGAGAAGAAACAGCAATAGTATAGCCAGTTAAACAATGAACAAATTTATTATAAATGGATGCACTCACATGGTAAAAGCAGCAAGATCACTTTTAATATTCACAATAGTGGTGAAAAATCAAAAATTCCTACACATTTCATCCCTCCTTATATATATGTATAGTGCCCCGTTTGTGTCCATAAACACACATACATCAGGTCCTCTTGTCACTAAAAAAATATGAGTGGCAGGGGAGATCAATTAAAGGACACTCCCCTGTCACGGAGAAACCAGAGGTGTGTCATCGGACATCACTTACAGTTGCACATTACAACCTAAACTCCAGCATTTCTGCACTGTAACTTTATGCCAGCAAGGCAGAGTCACTGAAGTAGTAATATGAACAACGTTGAAGTTTATATGCTGTGATATAGCAATGCTGGCTCATTAAATTCCCTGATGCCATTTTCATCATCAATGGCCAATCAATGAATTTGTAAATTATGAGAAGAGGTCACAGAGGAAGAAGCCTCAGTTACAAGCTGGCAATCTGTCCACTTACAACATTACCCCCTCTGAGGGCCCAGTGTTTAAAAATGCCCTCTCTGCTCATGGTGCCTTATAAGGGAGCTTGTGGAAGCTTTAACCCAAGGAACTTTTGGAACAGAAGACATAAGTTTCCAGAAGCTACTTTCTGGGATCAGTATAGAAAAGGGTGTTCTGAGAAGGTGTGTGAGGCTTTGGTATTTATTACTGAGTGCAGAGAAGCCATAGCTGGTTCAGGCACTGAAAGTAGAGAGGAGCTGAAGTACAAGGAACTTCATTGAATAATTTGCCTCTGTGACCTATTAGATACTAGTGGATGTAACTGCAACCAAGGAACACCCAGCTTGCATGCCCTTCCCTTGAGATCACACTGTGTCTGTATTTCCTTTAATGCACATTCCTCTGATTTCTCCTTTCATTCTTTCTACCTAACCTAAAATGGTGGCTACCCTCCCTTTGCTATACCTTTGTTACCTATGTCCCCTCCCATTAATCCCTCACCTATCCCAGCGAACCTTCCTGTCCCTTCCCTATCAAGCATCAGACCAGTTCATGAGACCCTCTCCCCTAATCAGTTGCTAGGGCTTACTTTCCTTTGCATCCTCTTACAAAATCTATTTCCTTATAATGTTTAATACATTTCACTTTATTTTGCTGAAAAAAGTTTGATTTTCTTTTCTTTTTTTTATTTTATAAGAGCTGTAATTACATCTTTGAAATTCACATGAACCATAACTCTTAACATTTTTTTCAACTCCTCTATAAACTGTAGTATACAAATCTACAATTGGATGTGTATGAAAGAAGATTGATCGGAAAGAATAAGAGAGATAGGAAGAGATAGTAACCTTACAGGTTTGACTTTTGCAGTTGAAAGCTACTGTTTCTTTTCCCTGCTCATTAAGGTTGTTAACATCTCTGCAGCCCCACATTTTGCTAAATGCTATGATTTTCCCATTACCATCTCTTTCTATACTCCTGTGTTGCTACTTGTATTTACTCCATTTCAAAGACTCTTTTAGTTTATCTCATTATCATACAGTCCCCTGATTTATTTATTTTTTTACATACTTCTTAGTAATTCAGCCATGCCTTGTTGTGTGTGTGTGTGTGTGTGATGTACTGTCAAACCACGTTTTATTAACTGATTGATGATATTTACTGCTTGTTTTAATTCATATTATACACAATATAATCTGAGTATAATTGTATGTGTTTATCCCATGAACATATGGACTAAGATGCATCTCATAACACATGAAGTATCAGGGACCATTGTTGTGACCTGCAGCCAAGTATGGAAAGATCTTTAGCTACAAAAAAATGTAGTGTTTCTCTTGCAGGTGGCTGTAGGGAGCTGGTACGGGTAATAAGATTCCATTTAGTTGAGAAATGAGCAGATAGGACTACATAAAATGAGTGGATGGCGATACACCGTTTGTTTCCTACCTGAGGACCTCTTGGCTGCATCACAATTTAACAGCTCCCATTGGGTAATCTTTGTGTGGTTCACAAGTTCACTGCTTAGCCTGCTTATTAAAGATGCACTGTGTCATTGAGGGTTCAAGTCTCTAACTATACAATAAGAGGCTGTAAGCCTGGTGCTTTTTTTTACAGTACAAATGGTGGAAGATTTTTCACTCAGCAAGAAGCTAATAAGACTCTAATTGGCATTGAAGGCTCTTCGACCCCATAAATTGTGTGACAGAAAGCGGAGTTTGAAGCATGTTTATAGAGCAGATATGCTCATAGTTGAACTACTGCCTCAGTCTTCTCACTGCTCACATACATCTATTGTACCTTTTCCCTCTCTCTTCCCTCTCAATTCAATTTCTTTTTTTCTAAGGCATTAATAAGAAACCTGTTTACTGCTTGTTCATTTGTTTGATAAGTACTGCGGGGCTGATGTGAGATTCTGATGTTATTTTGGATGTAGTTCATTCCCTGTATTTCACACAAACTCATTAACCGTTTGTTTACTAGTTGGAGTAATATTCTGTAAAAGTACAAAATCGCCAATTAAAATGCAGAGATTCAGTGCCAAAGCCATCTGTTTTATGGCTACAGTTGCCGTCTGCTGTATAAGGTGGCTTGGAAAACATCACACATTTGCCAAGGATAGTCTTTCTTCAGGAAAAAAGAATGTTTTAAAGCACAAATTGTCTGCCAGGCTGACCAGGCTGACCAGAGCTTGGGTCACTCAGCGGTCACAATGCAGTTCTTTAATTCTGTTCCCAAAGCTCCCAGTGTTTCTGTATATTTAGTGTTCAAACCAGACATGTTTTCTCCTTAGCAACTCTACCTATACAATGTGGGCTGTTTGGGTCATTTTTTGGATCCTATCGTTTTTCAAAACTGACAAAAAGGCAAGTCTGTAACGTATGATGCTTGTAACGTTCAATATTAAGAAGGTTAGAAAAAAACACTTCACAAAGTGTAAAAAGGTCTGCAAATCTTAGCCGTATTCTTACAACTAAGCCCATTTTTAATTTTATCATTGGAGAAAACTTCAAAGAAAATGTGTAACAGGTGGTTGAGAGGAAACAACGAGTCATTTTTTTGCTTTCATTGTGGATATATACTTGTGGTACATAGTCAAACAAAGTTGGGTTCATTTCATACCTTTCTTTGATTTGTTCATAGTTTACTATCTTCTGAGTTAATGGGTCCCTAAAGTGATCGAAATTTGTGAACCCAATTTGCTTGGCAGTACTTTCCTTTGTATAAACAAATTCATAATGCTGAGGGAACTGTATGTATACCTCTTAGTCAGGATTGTTTTGAGGCACAGATTTGTTAAAATTAAAATAAAAAAATAAATAAAAATGAATGCATCATTGGAGGTCCCAAATAACACCGCTGCCTCCATAATTGCTAAATTGAAAATGTTCAGAACGCCAGTCCTTTTTCTATAGTTATCCACCGACATAAACCAAGAACTTGCTGATCAATTTGGCAAAGCTCCACAGTTCTGCTAAGGAGATGGGTAAGACTTTCAGAAAGACAACCATAACTGCAGAACTCAGCCAGTCAGATCATTATGGTAGATTAGCTAAATAGAAACCCCGACTCAGTAATAAGGCACATGACACACCTGCTTGGAGTTTGCCAGAAGACACTGGTTTTGGACTGAGGAAACCAAAATCTTTGGCCTGAATGCCCAGGGATTATTCAGTTTGCAAATAACAGTTAAAAAATGCTTATTTACATACTTTTCTCCTGCTCGGGTCTTATCCTTTCTAAGGAGTTCTGTCAACAGCAGTTAATTGCGACAATGTCATTTGTCATTTAAGCTATAAGATAAGACCGACTAGTCAGGACTGAGGGAAAAACAGGGCACTTTTGATGAAAACCTGCCCAAGAGAACATGATCTCAGATTGGGCCAAAGAATTATCTTCCAACAGGACAGTGACCTGATCAAACATCTCTGGAGAGACCTGAAATTGTGTCAATGATCTTGAAGATGAAAGGGTTTGAGAGGATCTGCAGCAAAGAACTGGAGAAAGTACCAGAATCCAGAAAATGAAATGAGATAATCTTGTCCATTGTGCAAGCGCAACAAAATCCACCAAGCCTCAAGGTGTCATCACAAAACTCAAACAAAAGTAAGTATTATCAACAGAAAGAAGAATAAATAAAACAAAATACAGCATTACAGTAATTATGACACTAATATAAAGCAGTCATGTTACTGATGTGAATATTACTTAGAAAAACAGTAACTTATGTGTAAAATTAACAAATAGATTGCTCATACAGTCAGGGGACCAACTGAAATATAGCAAATAAAAAAAACGTAATATCAGGGGCATAACTGCACGGATTGTAGCTACTTCTTCATCTGTACCTGGTGCTCCTGGGGTCCATAAATGCTTAGGCACACAACTGAGTCATATTGATATAGAATAAATAGTTTATAGATCATCAAACATGGAATATGCTAGTCATTTAAACAGTTTCACCTATACTTAAATTATTATTCAAACTACAGTGACAATGAGTTCTGCAGTATTACAGCTGTTGGAAAGAAAGTGTCCCTAAGACTGTTCCTATATTTGCTAGTTGACCCAAAACACCTACTTGTTGGAAGCAATTTACATTTTAATAAATGGGTATCTAAGTTTGTTCTTAATTGCATTCCTATCTCTTCCAACACTACAAATATACAGCATAAGGAGATAAACACCAATATGCACAAAAATGGAGAAATCTCCTGTCTGATTTGGTGCAACTACCAAGCTGTCACAGTGTTAGTCAGAATGCTCTTTAAAGTATAACTGTAAACCAGTGGTTCTCAATTATTTTCTGTCATGCCCCCACTAGGAAGAAGAAAACATTTC
>WMED01005971.1:0-18951 GCA_019650415.1 Pipa parva | reverse complement strand
AAATCCAAAGTTAAAAACAGGATTCCAAGTTTTCCAATAAAAGCAACAGCTGTGCGGCACACCCAAGGTTTCCCCCTAAGTTATTGGAAAACTTGGAATCCTGTTTTTAACTTTGGATTTAATAAATGCATTGTTTTTAAACCTATGGGAGTGCTGGAACTGCATCTATATTTAATCTCAGGTGCAATTGCCACTTTTGAATGAATAGTGGCCTTAAGCAACACCTGAGACCAGCTATCAACTCCCCAATTCGCTAGTTTGAAGTTGTGAAATCAAACTGGTGAATTCAGAGCGATTCATCTGGTCACATTTGAATCTTCAATGCACTCCACATTCTAGTCAATAGTAGAAGTACCTGTGTACGCGCATGCAAAATGATGTGAAGAACTCCATAAGTTCACAACTCATGTAGTATTCCAAATTGGTGGCATATTAGCCACTTCACAGAGTTTGCTCATTAAGAGAACATGGGCAAGTGAAGAATAGATGCATATTCATAGCTCTACGCGACTATTCAGACTTTAGTCAATGAGGTTCAAAATCTTCTTTAGGAATCCCCAAGTGATTTCCCTTTCAAGCTACAACATTTTGGACATTATTCTTGAATTTAACTCTTCGTAATGCCATTATCTTCAACAAGCTAAAAATTGAGTCTTTGAATTCCTTCAGGGTTTGCTGCTATGTTTCTTTTTCTGTGTTGGTGCAACTAATTAAAACTGGCATTGCCATTTTGTGTTGTTAGAAGATCTTGGTGCTCACTGTGCGAAAACAATGGCTTGAGGACTTGTACCAGTATTTTCTTGGCATGTGGAGGACTATACATTAAAAAGCTAGACTGGAGCTTGACAATGTAAATAACCAGTAGCAGTTCTCTCTTTATAGTCATTATAGTCACAGACATAAAACTGCTACAGTAACTTAACTTTGTGTGTATTTTGAGCTATAGAGCTTTCTATTCTTTGCAGAAAGAAATAATAAGTAATACATATTGCTTTACCATTGGCATAAATTAATGTACCAGGCAAATAATCTGTCAGATTCTGGTCCAGATTTATATACATCGGAAAACATTTAGCTTTTACCCAAAATACTTTTATAATTAACTTCATGCCATTTTCTAAGGGGCAGATGATATATTTAATATTATTTATATCCTGTGCTTGTTATTTTTTACATTTAATAGGCGAAATTTGTTAAAAGCGATAACATCGATATCGCAATATTGAACGGGTTTTTACCGATATCGCGATATCGATAGCATTGATATCGCGACATCGCAATTTTACCGATATCGTGATATCGAATTTCGGCCAAACCATTGATTTCAATGGCACAACGGCTGAAAATTCGATGCTAAAGATATCGCGATATCGGCAATTTACCGATTTTTATAAATTTTGCCGTAATGTCAGCTTTGTCAGGGAAATCTTATATGAGAAACATGCCACTTTTTTTATCATCTCTTACCCCTAATATCTGGCTGAACAAAATAGCATAAAGCGGACCCACTACTCCATTCACAGCAGCTCCGATGGATCCAATCAAGAGATAGGGCCATTCAGGTTTATTGTATTTTAAAACCCTTGTAATCACTGATGTTTTTTTGGTGCCTTTCTTTTTATCCTGCAGGAGGGAAAATAATATGATTTTAAGCACATAATCTTTTATTGAAAATCAAAAAAATATCACCGTGAACGATCTTGCAGGGATCTGATTGGAGGAGCTATAATGTCAATCATCATTTAGCCTCACCCAATGGACTGAGGAAAGAAAAGTCAGGCTGACAGGGAAGATGACAGAGAGAAACACTGTATAAAAGTACATTTTTTATACATATATATTTACAAAAATGTTTATTTCATTAGTACAACCTAATTTAGTATTAGAGTTTTAAGGTGACAGGTGCACTTTAAATGAGGAGTTTCCCACTTATCATATAAACAAAAAACATTTGGATACAAACAAATCATATTACATGTAATCTGTAGTAAGGAATACTTGGGAAAGTACAGTACTACAAATGTAATTTATTTTATCTTTATATACCAAATATAATGGTTACCTTTAGCCATTCAATTTCTAGCTACAAACACAAGGTGAGAATCTGACTAATTAGGACCAGTCCTGTTTTCACTCAGGGGATCCCTAAGACCTCCCTATTTAGCACAGATAGGTTGCCCATACAGTTTTTGTGAAGATATCCAGGCATCCCTCATGTAGAAGTTAGCTGCAGCATAAATTCTACTATCGCATGCAGTAGAGATGTGCACAATTAGTGACTAGGTAGAATGACAACCCAAAACTTCAATGATAAGTCCTCTTAGTTTGCTGCTACACTATTAGAGCTTTCAGTAGGAGAACCCCCTAGATGATCTTCCCTAGTGCAGAGGTGAAGTCTGAGGCAGATTCAACAATCAGATTAACATACCCAGATGGCATGGTTGAAACCAGAAAATAGCTTACACAGCTTTCACTGTACTTTTTATTTGGAAAAATTATGAAAATGTATACATATCTCCCATCGGGGTATGCTGTCAGCTGAATTGTTTGTTACAGTACCACCTACTGTCTCATAGATATTATTATTATTATTATTGGATATCCTTCAGCAGATCTTTCACAGTTTAAGGTATCTACATCAGTATTTGACTCCCTGTCTAAGCTGATGGACATATGTAGCCATACCTACCCTTGGAGAAGCACTTGCCAAGGTTACAAGTAAACTCAGTTCCAAGTTCATAAGTTCAAAATGCTTTAAAAACATTTTAAAGATATTTCTTGCTGTTACTGGTATCTGAATGCTGCCACATTAAACAAGATAAGTAGTGGCGTTCAAATGTCATATGCCACAAGCTGAAATAATCTCTCTGCAAGGTGGTTTATGATGAAAGGGCCATGGTCCATTCTTGCATGAAGTTTATTCCACTACTGATTTACATACAGTATAACAAACTTCCTGGGGTCCCAGCCTCAGCTGTAAGCCTACCACACAAACCATTACCTCAATACCATGGTTGGTTTGAAAGGAAGAGACTGGGCATATTTTGGACTTGAAGCTGTAATTTTATAGTTAGGACACTGTCCACTCCACATAAGACAATTTTGGGATAACAAGATTGTAAAAATGGTCTTGGATGTTTTTACCATTACTAAATCATTTGTTTCCTCTATCTCTTCTGTTTCATTGAATTCATTTTCAAGTGCAGGAGATGTTCCATTTATGCTACCCGAAAGGTTATCAGGGAATAGATTTGAAAGCTGGGATTTTGAACGAAGGCGTAAAGTATTCCTAAAAAGAAAAAGGCACAAGTTGAAATCATTTAAATGTATAAATTATACTGTTATGCCCTTGTTTCACATCTGTCAGTGTTAAATGTATGTTTTTTTGCCACATACTGTATATATAGTATTTACTTGTTTCCAGTGGTTTTTAATTAATAGTCACTTCCTTGCATCTACTTCCTTTACAACTGATCAGTTTGGAATATCAAGTCAGTGACTTGATCAACAGGATTCAATATGCACCATCTTTATTTTAGATTTCTAATTATTTAGCATCTCAGTGCACAAAGGCAACACAAAATATCTGTCTTGTGCCAATGGTATGTTTGACTCTGTAGATA
Organism: Pipa parva; assembly: GCA_019650415.1. NCBI lineage: Eukaryota > Metazoa > Chordata > Amphibia > Anura > Pipidae > Pipa > Pipa parva. The sequence continues at coordinate 15,328 of WMED01005971.1, read as the reverse complement.
TATGCTGTGTTCCAAAAACAAAATGCTTGCCAAAGGGGAAAAAAAAATCAGATTTGCAAAACTGTGCTTTTTTGGTGAATTACCAAAACAAAATGTGGAGAATATACAATAATTTCAGAGACAGTTATTCTGACATCTTTATCTACAATAAATATTGTAGACAAATATGGCTTACAAGAGTTCATTTAATAAATGTGCCCATCTTTATATGCTAAAAATTGTAGGAAAATCCATGGAAAATTTTATAACATAAAATATTAGACTTCCTACTGAGACCAGTTAATGAATGTTCTAATAAGCCATTTGAAAAAAGGCAAGTGGCCCATCAATTCTGCAGTATCCTGCTAAATTGACTCCCAGTGATTACAAATGTAAGAACCAACCTGAGACTTGAGCGATAGCTTCCTCTAGTGAATGGTTTCTCTTTTTCTACAGCCTTGTCTTCACTTGCAGGTTTTTCTGTTTTCAAAATTAATTTGATTAACGTTGCATGATTATTTATTTGTGTAACATAATATATAGATAGAGATAGATACATAGTATACCATGCCTAAAGAAGAGACCTAAGTAGTCTGGAAAGCTTGCATTTACCATCTATTCATTTAGCCAATAGAAGGTATCACCTATACTTGACTTGTTTCTGCTTATATCTATGGCTACACTCTACTGCCTCCATAATATATAGATGTCTCATCTCAACTTTTAGTAAAAAGCATTACTTTGGTGCCAACCCTCAATTTTTAAAGTACATCAAATGTTAAAGTTGAAAAAAAAAATTTTTAATTATCTTTTTTCAAACAATAATAAGGAAAAAAAAAGTTGGAGTTTCCTAAGTTAACTGGATTAATAGATCAGATAAGCCAGAGACTAAAATCAATCTGGAGTTCTCTGTCACTAGCTTCAGACTAGTATACACTGTAATGCCTTTTTTTAACTTTCCAGACAAATACATCTTGTGCTTCAACATACAATTGTTTGTAGAAAATGTATTTATGCAAATTACTGTTTTCACAAGACAGATCAAAGACAAGCCCAGTGGTAGAAATCATTGTGATTGGCTGTCAGGTAACTCATTTGCAAACTACTAGTAGATAACCTTTGGATGTCTAAGGGTAGACACTGATATGTGGCAATATGAAATATATAACCGTGTAACTAACCAAAAAATGTATTAGGGGTACACACTGACACCCAGTTAATTCAGTGAGGGGACAGTACAAGAAATAGCTGAGTTAGCCATACCATATAGGGTACAAACAAACCCTGCTAAGGGTTATTTTAACTGAAGATATGCAGTTTATTTTTCATTTATTCTACTTGTCAAAATAGGCGGAAAATAAAAAAATAACAAGAATTGATTATTAGTTTTGATGGTAGAACCTCTTTAAAGACCTCTTAGAGTCCAACTATGGTTTCTTTTATTTACCCAACCTAAAAAAGTAGATACATTCCACTGATACTTCCAACATGAAAAGGCAGTGCCCTCTTTTGGGTTTGGTATTATCCCTGGTGAGTGTATAAATAGAATGGTGCTCTCTATACTCACTTGCTGAACGTCAGAGGGGTTCTTAAGGGCCACAGGTACCCAGAAGAAGAGCTAGGTGGCAGCTACACCTTTCAGGTTTTAGGTTAGTGGCTAACTCTATCCAACAAGGAGGTCATAAAGGACAGACCCCAGAGGGAGAGATATTTCTACATTTGGTGCTAAAGTTACAGTAAATGTGTATAAAACAAACATTAGCAATTATGAAACAATCTTTTTGGAGTTTGTATTGCTTACCATTACCAGAGTTTTTATTCTGGTTTTGCAGGGTGACCAATGTAAAATAAACCCCTTTTCGCTTCATTAGTTCCTCGTGTGTCCCTGTTTCCACAGCTAATCCACCATCAAATCCTACAATGACATCTGCACTTTTGACTGTGGACAGACGATGTGCAATAGAAATGGTCGTCCTCTCTCCACGTACCTTTAGTTGAAGACATAATATTGATCAGGATAAATTTGGACTACATTCAGAATGTGTCTTATTTATCATATTAGAACAAGGATACCCTAGCTTTTTTGGAGCTCAGTGGATCTTAATGGCTTCACTTGTAAAGGTTAGTTATCGCAAATTAATACACTTCACTGCTTTGTACAGCGATGACCTCCAAGGTCAAAACAAGTTGATACCATAATCAAATGCTGGTTTCTATGGGTCACAGTCTAGGGACATAAGGTTTAGTTGAATCCTTCCTAAGCTGTTATCTTTCAAACAAATCATAACAACAGTTCAAAGACCAAAGCAGTCTTTGGGTTCCCGACTGTAATTTGTTTTGGGCACGGTTTGATGGATTTAGTAATTCTGAAGTATATCAACCATTTTCAGAGAGAATTCACTGATTTATTTTTCAAAAGTATTTTAAATAAATGATTGCTGTCAGAATATTTATATATTTCAATTTGCCCACACAAAAAAAAAGGCCTCAAAATAATTTCAGGGAATTTCTTTTCAAGACAGTCTTGTTCAAGTCAGATAAAAGGGCAGTGCAGTGGCTCAGTGCCTTACAGCGCTGGGTTCTGGGTTCAATTCCACCTGCATGGAGTTTGTATGTTCTCCCTGCACTTGTGTGGGTTTCCTCCCACAATCCAAAAACATACATCTGTGTCTGTCTATGATTGTTTAATTGAATAGGGACTGAATAGGGAACCTGTAAGCTCCACAGGGCAGGGACTGAAGTGAATGATGAACCTCTGTAAAGCACTGTATAATATATCAACACTATATAAATGAATAAATACATACATAACTGGTGTAATGGGTAAACATAACTTACAGAATAGATAAGGTCTAGCGGAAAGATTGTAAATAAAGATAATGGATTATCTAGATAAGATATGAAGCTGCTTCTGTTTAAAAAGGATGTGGTAGATGTTTAACAGACACATACCTTGTACCATTCTCACAAAGCAGGTGTGACTGAAAAAATGTGACCATGTGACAGATCTAATTTCAGTGCATTCTTTAGGCATGTTAAGTTTTGGACAAGGAAAATAGGAAGTGATGTAAACAGCATCTGACTCACATTGGTAACAGAATTCCCAAACCATTCACTTGTAAAATCTTATAGATTTTTGGGTATGTGTGTTGAAGCGTTCTTGCGCAGAAGTTGTCAGACCTACTGGGTCATTACATTAAATAAAGTAGTGTGAAACCAGCCTTACCTATATACTGTACTATATAATAGAGCATGTTATTTTTTTGCAGGCATGGAGGCCTAACCTTGTTTAGTGCCTCTTGCACTACTGCTTCACTTTCATTGTCCAGTGCAGAAGTAGCCATATCCAGGAGGAGGATTCTGGGATTTCTGATCAAAGCTCGAGCAATGGCAATTCTTTGTTTTTGACCACCACTCATCTGGCCTCCTCCCTCTCCAACAAGGGTTTCAAAGTTCTTAAAGAAAAGTAATTTAGTCAATTTTGATGACATCATACAGATCAGTTTCTAATGTGATTCACACTGTCATTGAAACATTCATTTTCAGCATCCAGATTTTTGGGTTCATCAGACCAGTCTGAAAAAAAATCTAATGAACAAAGTCGCTGGGAATCTGAAGGGAATATAATGAACAAGTGTTTCATGTTAGTGTGTTACAACTATGATTCTTCCAGTCATCTGTTGGCAGCAAAAGGGCTAGTGTTCAGTGCATGCACTCAACAGTGTTAGGGGAAGCAACAGAAGCCAAAAAATAAATAAAGAAGTATGATCCAATAAACAGGCTAACATTGGAAAATTGCGTTGATGATTTACTAGTCAGATCGCAACATCATTTGGGCTGGTGCCTTGTACCACACCTGACATCCCGAAATATGTTGTGATCATCATTTTTGGATCACATTTCTGTTGCTGATGGTGGTAATAGAGGCATTGGAATCATTTCTTTCACACAAAGTGGAAGAAGAATTGTGTATTTATTTGTGGAAGCAACAGATTCTCTTTTGCCTTAGCCAATATACCTGTATGATGTGCCCGAGCACCTGGAACAAATATACATAGCTCTTGTAAATGAGAAACCTGATTATGGTAGTTATTACATACTGACTTGCAAGATATTTGTTATAGAATTCCTATAAGGTTTCAAACAGCATTGTAATTGTAATAGTAAGTTGAATAAAATATATTTTTGGCTTTAGCGTCTATTTAATCATTCACATTAAGCTCCCTTTTATACTGTAGTCTATCTACTTCCACACTCCAATTTATGATCTAGGATACTTTACTTCCTTACTCTCCCTGGCAACTTTCTGATTGGTGAATTCTTTGGCACAATTTAAGGAGTGCTGGTCCATATATATACGTTTGTATATATATGTATATATATATATATATATATATATATATATATATATGGTATAAAAAAATTTTAGGTGAAAAATAACAGCTAGGGATTGAGAGCATACAGCAGCTGTCAGGTTGATAAGCCTCATGAAATAAATGTGAAATTAGTCATTTGCCTTTGAACATAATCAAAAGAAGTTTCTGATCATTTCACTTGGTTTGTGAAAAAATAAACAAGATGTTAGCATGTTTACATCTCAGGATTAATTTGCAAGTCTCCAGAAACTTTAGCCTCTAAAGAAAATCTTCTTTGCCTCAGTTTACCTGTGGTAAATCCATTATAAAACTGTAGGCATTAGCTTCTTTTGCTGCCTTAACAATATCATCCATAGTGACTCCGTCTCTTCCATAAGAAATGTTCTCAGCTATAGTGGTAGCAAACAAAACTGGCTCTTGCTCCACAACACCAATCAATGAGCGCAGCCACTTAATGTTTAGGGTGCGTATGTCATGGCCATCTAAGGTTACCTGGAACATATAATCAAGGTGGAATGTTACAAATGTAGTTTTAGTGCTCCTTCGTTCATTTTTTACATTGATTGTATCTCCTTGACAATTTTATATCCCCTTCTCTACCTTTTCACTTGGCTTTTTAAACATTTGCACTTATAACTTATACTGCTTACTGCATCCCCCATCCATGGCGATACTGTAATGCATACACACATTTATCTCTTAGAGAAATTTACTAAACTTGAAAAGGCCGATTTTCAATTTTCAGGTTTATTCCCTGTAAATTAGTGCCATTCAATTGGTAAATATCGATTGATATTTTTCAAACGATTTTTACTGATTGAAATTTTCGATCGGATTTTTTTTGATGGAAAAGTAGCCAAAGTACTAATGTAAGGTGTATGGCTATTTTTTCCATCCAAAAAAATCCAATCAGAAAATTTGATCGAAAAGTTTTGATCGGTAAAAATCGATTGAAAAATATTGATCAACATTTACCGATCATTCAGCGATATTTACAGGGGATAAACTCGGAAAAGGTGAAATCAGCCTTTTGGAGTTTAGTACATTTCTATTAGCATCAATACACACATTTTATTCCAACTCTCTTTCACTAAGTATTTTATTCTTGGTCTTTTACTTTCATACACTATGTTGTTCACTCTCAATCTATTACACACGCACCCTTCCATTGCCATTAATTTTTGCACTCCCTGTCAAACTCTCTTCTAGTAATATCTCACCCACTTATACAATCATGCTCTTATGGGCAAATTTAACATAGTAGCAAACACATTTTATCTTATTTTTTTGAAGCTGTATAATGGGTTGAAAAGATATGTTGTCGATATCAATGCTCCTCTTTATTGATACATGCATAATAATACAAAGAATTGAAGATTGAATTTTATATCTATTGTGACTGTTTACCTTTCCATCTGTAGGGTCATAGAATCTTTGTATAAGCTGAACTGCAGAACTTTTCCCAGAACCACTTGGTCCAACGAAAGCTGTGGTTTCTCCAGGTTTTATCAGAATATTGAGATTACTGAGAATCTGTAGATTTAAACATAAACATAGAAGCAACAAAAATAATAAAACAATCTATTTCAAAATGTTACACTTCTAAACCATTCAAATATTGAAACAAAAACATATCAAAATAACTGTACCTGCATTTTGTACTAAAATATGCTTTTATGATTTCTAATTTTCAAATTGATTTAAAAAAAAATCAGTTTAATCCCAAGAGATAATTCAGTCTAACTTTTAAAAAATCAATGTATAAATAAGGTATTATTTATTACTGAAACCATATACCCATAAATCCATTATCCTTTAAAATGCTAAATAATGCCCAGTCTTCCATATTTATATGCTGTGTGTAAATGTTATACTGAATGTATTCTTATAGACAAATAACTTTTTTGCCATAATTATTTGCCATTTACAGTGATAAGTAATATGGAACCATAGACATGAAGGGAAAATAAAATATATTTCTTAGTATACAGCTGAATACAGTGTATTAAGGAACCTTTCCCTTGCTTCATGAACTGTTCAGTTGAATATTAACTCTTAAGCATTCCCTCTGCTTACTTTGTAAGTTGCCAATAGAGTGCTCTAGTCCAGCACACCGTTTGTGTTTTGACTTAATAAAGCTAACTCATATAAACCAAATCACCTGACAGTTAACAAGTCATCCATTGTCATGAGTCAGCATAAATGTACTGTATATTTATCTATTATTGTGACATGTTTACGGGCATGTTTCTTGGATTCTTACATGTTCATGGACTGTTGTCCAAAGCAATTATGCTTTACAAAGAAGATTAAATCTAAAGACCACTAATACAATCTAGTGACTGAAATATATGATATGTATTATATTATTTCTAATAATATATACAATGTTAGTATAAAGGACTAAGGGGGTAATTCAGGAATGATCGAACTTACCTTGCGATGCTTCTCACCACTTCGCCGAGTCTGGTACGTGCTCCCTGGTCTCCTGCAAGTGGAGATCAGCGAACGCTTTAAAGGTACTTTGGCTCACCTCGCGACCACTCGAGTCGCCACGCCAAAGTACCTTTAAAGCATTTGCTGATCTCCGCTTGCAGGAGACCAGGGAGCGCGTACCTGACTCGGCAAAGTGGTGAGAAGCATCGCAAGGTAAGTTCGATCATTCCTGAATTACTAAATGTCCTACTTGAAAAGCTGATTTTTCCCATGATATACTGATCACAGGAATATACTGGAGATGGGTGTACTGAGCAGGAGAATATAGTTGCCTGTTTCCCAGCCCCTTTTTCCCTAATTGCATACAACCTAACCTTCAAGTAGCTAAAAGGAGAACTAAAGCTAAAAAAAATAAAAACTCACATTATAATAAGTTCAACCATTGCAGTCACAGTATAGTCTGTACTGTAATTTCTCTTCACCGAGGAAGACATTACAGAGCTTCAGCTGACACAGGAGCCAGTACGAAACTCCACCCACTTATTGAATCAGCGGTGCAAATGGGTTTCAATGTCATCACATTCATTGCGGGGTCAATGAGAACGCTCCCCACAATGAGCGTGATGTTGAAACCCTTTTCCATATGTCAGCAGAGCTTCCCGCTGGCTACTGTGTCTGCCGAAGCATTGTGAAGTCTGCCTCGGTGAAGAGAAATTACAGCACAAAGGAAACTGTGACTGCAATGGCTGAACTTAATATAAGGTATATTTCTAATATGTCTTTTTTTATCTTTATTTCTTCTTGAAGGGTCATAAAAAAGGGATAAAGCCTTGATTGTTTTTAAAGTTTTAACAGAAAGTTGCAAAATGGAACTTGAAGCCATTGAAAAGTAACTTTTTTCATATGGTCTAGCATATGTTAAGGTACCGGTAACAGGTTCCTTCTCATTCTATTGGTTCAAATCAAAATTATTTTAACAAAAAAGCTGTCAGGAGATGTTTTTATCTGAATAATGATTATCACTGCACATGAGGAAACTTCATCTGTTGATGATATTTTTTTCAGTCTAGTCTATCTACTAAAGTAGAAGTAAACTTGATAAGGAAATTGATTTTTTTACCTTTACATCTGGTCTTGATGGATAATGGAAGTTTACATTGTGGAACTCTATATCTCCTTTCACCTGGTCCAGTTTGTGACCTTCTTCAGACATACAATCAATTACTGGATTCTAATTTAAAAAAAAAAAAACACACATTTTGTATGCAGCTTAATGTAAAGTGTTTTCATAGATTTTTAAATTGTGGGGTATCAGCAACTGTCATCAATGTAGATAGATTATAATTACCAGCTTATACATAAAAGGAATAATGTTCTAGAGCCTTTTTATTTAAATAAAGTAGTCTGGAAAGGAGTAAATAAAAATATAATCAGTTCAGTGGCAAATGAGGATATTAAAGGGCAGTTAAAGAGAACAGTTGGTTTAAAGTGAAATTAAAGGAACACTCCAGCCTGAATAACAAACAGTAATGTTTGTTGTAAATGCAGAATAATTTTTTTTTACTAATTACTTAGCCTTTCATATGAGCAAAGGAATTAATTGTGCGTCCTGTGTAGCAGTACACATCTCTTCTGTGTTTACTTCTTAGGTGGATGCATCGTTCTTTCTCCAATGACATGATGGCGTCTCAGGAAGGTCAATATTAATACTTAATGATTTACCATGGGCAGTTACAGTAGTTACAGCTGTTGGTGTACGCCGTCAATAGCAACAGCGTGCTTATACTGGGCATGAGAGAGACCAAATCCAAATAAAAAGAAAGTCAAAATTTCAGCTCTTTCTCTAGGGCTTTTAGCCCTTTCTTTAACAATTGCTTGTGCTGGTTTAACTGTATCTTTAAAAGTAGGTGTTTAACTTTTATTTAACAATTCCAAATAGATAGGCAAATAACCATTGGTGACTAAACTGTTCCTTTAAGAGAAGGGAGGAGGCACAATTTAGAATGATGAGCAGAGTTTATGAGTTCATCTTACCTTTTCTATTGTTTCATAAATAATTGTTGCAGCTGCTCGTCCAGAAGCAAATGCTTCTAAACATGGAGATGCCTGGCCAAGATTAATAGCCGCGACTAAAATTCCAAAAAACACCTGTTAATAAACGAAAGGAAAAATCTTATATAGCCAGCTTAAATGTCCTTCATTTCATAATGTTCAACATTTTTCAGAAAATAACTATGTTACACTATTATGTACTGTATTATGGTTCCATATTGTGTCCTCTGAAAAAAAAAGTTAATCTTCCAAAAATAGTCATGGACTGTGCGTAGTGAGAAATGCAATAACTTAGCGTGTAGATGGGGAGTTGCTAAGGCGTAGAGGTGCAATGGTACAGTGTTGTACAATGATAGTCTGCATCCAATATGATATCATGTACAGTTCAGCACTAGTATATACTCACATTCAGGGATATCTGTGAGTTGTTATTTATCAAGCATTTTTGGGATTTTGAAAGATCGAAAATAACTTTTTGATATAAAAAAATGCATAAAAAAGTTATTTCTTACATGGCAAAAAGAGTATTTTTAAATAGACAATACCGACATAATCAAATAAAGACTGTTCCTCCAGCAACAGGCCTTTAAAAAACCTTTTCGACTTTGATAAATATCCCCCTCAAATGTAGCTGAACTCTTACTTGTTTGTAAGTCCTATATAGGCACTGTTTGCATTTGTTGACTGCACCTCATGGATTTATTTTTATCACTAATGCATACTGGTTCATGCCCATACTCCTGCTTACGAAGTGTGTGACTATGTCTACTTTTAGCACATTTTTTTATCCCCTGAAAGAGTATGTAAAATCAATAAATTTGCTTCTGATTTTGGAGTGACCCATATATGGTTTTTCCTTTTGGTAAGATCTGTCTATAACCTGTGTCTCCCTGCTTGTTACCAGTGCCGGCTCTGCTATTAGGCAGTATAGGCAAATTCTAGGGACGCCGCCTGCCCAGGGGGGGACCCCCTTGCATTTTTTGGACTTTAAATCTCCCAATTGGCAGCTGCGGCGGAGATGTGAAGTACAGCGCCAGGTGGAGGGTTGCCTAGGGTGCCAATAGGGCCAGGGCTGCTTCTGCTTGTTACTTTGCAGTTTAATTGGTCTATGCAGTAAACAGACATTGGGGGATGTTCATGCAGACCATTTCAACCTCTTTGTTTCCCCTTTCCTTTCACCGTGTTTCAATGTTATTTTTCATTTTGCTGGACTTTTCCATTCCCCTGATTCATATAGAATCAAAAAGAAATCAGGGAAATAGGAAAAAAAGATTGAAATCAATAAATATGATGCAGTTCAAACCAGAAGTTTTAGTTTTTGCAGTGTTTATCTATTAGGTCCCCTTCCATATCGTTATCGTTTGTTGACTGTTGCTAATTAAATCACCAACGCCATAGGAAATAGCGGGTTTTCACCAGCCTAAAGAAGGCAAACACTTTTGAAGAAAAAAATTGAACAGCTTTATACATTTGTGAAAATGTATTGGTAAATGACTACCATTTCATCAGCATTAAATAGTCAAAAAAAAGTTGATAAATATCCCTGTGTTTCTGCTAATGGCTGATGCGCTAAGGATTGTGGATACTATAAGCTAGAGTTCCATTCTTCACTCACTTCCCTTATATTTTCCCATAGTCATTGATACATATTGACCTGTGAGACTTGATTTTTTGGCTACTTATTACATTCATTCATTAAACTTACTTGAAGAAGACTTCCAGGTGTCAGTTCTCTTGACTCAATGACTAGCTTGGATCCATACCAAAATGCTAGTGCATAGCACAGAAATATAATGCACCACATGTAACCCTGAAAAAAGCCAATCACTGTTCCCTTTCTAACTCCCCAGGCCTGGGCATCCACTAGGTTTTTGTCATACCTGTGAAAGCAGAAACAGTAGTCTATAATATGTTGGAGACTCACAGCGAAATTACCAGCATATTACCATTTAATAAAGTGAAAATAACGTTACAATTTTACAATTATTTAGGCTTTGGAAAGGCCCCCTATTCACACATCTTCCCTGTGCAGGTACAATCCTTCCCTCCAGTACGTACAATTCAATTGTGACTGGAAGATAAGTGAGCAGCAGAGCAGGCAGCACAAAAGTAAGCAGATGTGAGCTGATTGGGTAGAAAATCCCTTTTGCCTCTTACAAAAGGTCCCCAAAAATGGGGTTTCCCTTGTTGATATGCAAGAATGATTCCTCCATAAAAACTCCTGACTTTCCTTTAGAGACAAGCCTTTAAGTCTCTGCTCTGTTCAACTTCCTGTGTCTTCTCAAACCTGATGTTTTGGAAAAGCAGAGTCATTTCCCATGAGTTATCTGCATTTTCCAAATGACCAGACAAATACCATTGTTGCTGCTTAATGACCTTGCAGATTGTAGCTTATGGATCTTGTTCCACTGCAGACATATGCTAAATAGCTCTGGCAAAGAACAGGCTGGAGAGCAAAAGGCAGCAGAGCATTTTAGGGTAAAAAAAAAAAGTCTGGATTCATTTATTTAGTGCCAAGCTAGAGGTACAAAGTAAAGGTAGTGAGTAAGAGGTTTGTTAGACAGGATCCTTATGAGATAATACTTCACTTATATCAACAAGGGACTCAGGTTTCTTCATCCTCACAAGAACAAGCACTAAGACTACACCTGGCATACATTGCAATGGTTTTCTGCTCACAGATAAATCAGTCATAAGCAGTGGCTATGCCCTTCTATAGTATGCTTTTTGCATAGTACAGATGCATTTGTTACACTTTAAACTGCATGAGGCTTTACTATTACTACAAAACGCCAGGTCTAACCTATGCCGAAAGGAGTACCAGGAAATACAAGTACAAAAGCAATCCACACTTTTTGTAACATTAAATGAACTATCCTGCATTAGTTCAACTTCTAAATTCTTCTACACATTCCTTATAAAATGCTACTATTTCTTAGTAATTTCTTAATTTTGCTGACAGTAGCCCAATAAGAAGCCTGTGTGTTTGGGGGAATAAGTACAGAAATACTCTATACTGCCAATGTGCTATCTTCACAAATGTAAAAACATATAACATGCTGGCAAAGAACAATAACATAATAAAAAAAAATGTATTATTGTCACCTCTCTGCCTCCTTTTTCTCTCCCCCAAAAGCAGCCACTGTTCGAATGGAGGACAAGACTTCATCAGCCACAGCACCTGCCTTGGCATAAGCACTTAGCTCTCTGCCTGTTAATCTTCCAACAGCCTTGAATTAAAAAAAAAATTAAATGATCATCAAAATCAAGATAACAGTGGAAGTGCTATAAGCCATTTTAGCCACACAGAATTAAGCTTATTAGTCTACTGGGGTTAAGATAATGAAAGCAAATGTGATTGGCTGCTACGGGGGGGGGGGGGGGGGGGGGGGGGGGGGGGGGGTTATTGAATGTGCCCAAGTTTATATTTTATGAATCTGATTTGCACCTGAACCCATACATTTGTAGTAATAGGTAGATATTTTCCTTCCTTTAGCCCTTTAAATATTAGCATAGTAGTTTTCTGTGATCATTTTAAGGTTGTCCCCTCCTCCCCCTTCCATTTCCTTATGGCCTTGGAAAAGTCAACCGTACACTGTGCTTGGGATACCTTTGATAAGGGTGTATTCTTTGTACTGGAGGAAATCTGTATGTCTATAAGTTTGCAGGAACAGCAGTGATCTTCTTATGCTTAAACAAAGCCAAAACGATGCTTTAAAATGCCAAACAGACAGGCCGCTGCTGCATATATACGGTATATATGTGTGTATATATTATTTATCAAACATAACAGGGTTAGCAGATATACTTTTGACATTAGAAGGTTTTGGGCTGTTTACAAATCAGTTGCATTGCAAGTAAACCCAATCAGTTAAGCCCCAAATAAATGCATTTATTTATACCTTTTGTTTGATCAGTCAGATAAAATTAAGTTCTGTTCTTATTTGACCTTTTCCGATACAAGCCCCGATATATTACAACCTATGTCACTTGCCATTTCTATGAAGTTGTCTAACAGTAAAGAAAGAGAACTGAAGAGTAAAAAAAAATTACCACAGCCATTAATCCCGCTCCTAATCCAATAAGTGGACTGACTGCCACTATAACAAGTGTTAATTTCCAATTTCCAACAAAGCCGATTAGGAACCCAAAGATAAATGTGGAAATCCTTTCTATGAAGATTGCTACTTGATCCGCAATGGCATTGTTGATTTTGTTAATGTCACTAAATAAAGGAAAGCATTGTAATTAATAGGATAAAAGATCCCATCTGTACTGTAGTTACAAGTCACAATATTCCTCAATCCATTATAATCTGTAGAAGACATAGATTCGTGTTGTCTTACTTTGCATATTAAAATGATGTCACATGGAATAGAAAGCAACGTAATTACTGTAAAGCTAAGGGATTATTCATTCTGGCTGTTCTGTAGAGAAGTCTACAACTTATTTGGTTTAGAAACTCCGTACCCACCAAGGGTCGGACATTTTAATGGTGTTATAATGTACGGATAATGTATAATATGGTGTTCATGTAATGTCAGATTATTTGAAAAGGATAATTTTTGTATTCACCATTTCCAGTCACATTTCATGATTATTGTCACCTCCACTTTATTCCACTGCGAGTTGCTCACTTATATATGTCTCCCATTGTTTTCATAACTGAAAGAAATTCTCTCATTCTCAATGGATTTATAGTAAGTAGTTGTGAGCTAAGTAACTAGTTGCACAGTCAGATGGTCACCAGTGTCTCAGTTGATGGCCAAGTGTTAGAAATCTAAGTGATCGGCAACAAACCAGATAAATATCCATATGTCCATTTACAAAATAAATGGGAAAGCAACCAGTCATTTAAAATTCAAGGAATTGTGACATATTTAGGGGCTCACCTAACCCTATTAAATGGAACAGTTGCAATGAAAGAGCACAGGTCTGTCCATATTTATTGATATTATACATGATTATTTTACAATTTTACCTTATCTGTCGCCTTAAAACTTTAACAGCAAAAAAAGAAAAAAACTAGCAGTAGTGTGGGTACATGTTAAATAAAATGTACAAATCTAACAAATGATAAATAAACACATAACAAATAAGTGAGGTCCAATGCACATGAACAAACTGAGCCAGCAAGACTCTAGAAAGGAGGTCATTCATCAAAGTCCGAATTCGCCTTGTATAGTGACTCCACGTCTGTTCGTGTCAATACAATTAGGAAGTCGCAAATTCACTTCTTCTTTTTCATGAAGCAGCGGACAGCGTCGGACACCGTCGCATGTGTAGTGTGATGTAGTCAGTCACATTATAGTAGGATGAGAAGTCATGTGGAGTGAGGAGAATTCCTCCTGTGAACGGTAGTGACGTCAGTCTCATTATATTCCACTAACTGTATATAAGTGAAAAATACTTATTTTTATATGTCACCTTGTCCCTAGTTCATATTTAGTAGTAGACTAATTTAGTCACAGTCACCATTGTTACTTTTGAATGAATAGTCCGCCTTACGCAACACTGGAGCCCTGCCATCAAAGCCCTTAATTCACCACTCTTTTGTGGCGAAGGCAAACAGGTGAATTTTGAGCAGTACGCCTTGCAGAATCTGCCCCGTAATACGACAGACTCTGTCACATACTGAATAGCTGAATTACCTGTGCACGCGCATGCAAATTTATGCGAAAAACTCTTTAAGTCCGCGGCTGGAGTATGCCTCAGAATTGGTCACGAATTTTTCACATCGCAGAGATTGTTGAATAAGTAGAGTTGGAGAAGTCATGAATGGATGAGAATACGGGCATATATGTGACAGTTCGGACTTTGATCTAATTACCACTTAAAGTTTACAGGTGCATTAGTACATCCCTAGGTGCCTGGTCACCACCTTAACTCCCACAGTGACTATGTATAAACAGACAAGGACACTGAACTAATATAGTGAGAAGAACTTAAAGGCCTATAACCAGTTTATTGCAGAGTACAATTTAAAAAGTGCAGTTACTCTACAACAACTGTAATACCTTTAACGTATTTTTTATTTTTTGGGGTATTTTTGACCCTTTAAAGCCATTCTTTTTAAAAAAAAATTGTATTGCAGTAATTTTTCTTTTAATAGGTAGGAAAGTATGGTGATAAAGCTTACCAGTAATTCATATTGTTAGCCATATTCTTATTTAGATCACAAAATATCTTCAAACTGTTCTAACATGTATATAATAACACTGCTTAGTAGTTTCTCATTCACTATATGGGTAATTGAGTACCAATAAAAACATGTAACATAAAGTATCAAAGCATGTATGAGCCCTGTTATATACCTACAACTGAGGGGGGAATTCAGCATGCAGCGAAGTGAGCTTCGAAGCGTTCGGCTCACTTTGCAAATGGTATTATGCGCATGCTGATGTCCTGCGTGCGGAGATCAACATACGCATTAAAGGGATTCCCGTCTCGGCGAGGCAACTCTTTTGCTCTCACCGAGACGGGAA
>WMED01005970.1:0-18952 GCA_019650415.1 Pipa parva | reverse complement strand
TTAAGTATGTGGTTTTTGCAGTGTGTTCAATTGAATATAGGTTGAAAATGATTTGCAATTGTATTTACGATTTACACAACGTGCCAACTTTTCTGATTTTGGGGTTTGTAGCACGAAAGTACAAAGAAATGGGACAATATTTTAGGAAGGCCAGAATATCTATACCCTAGGTAATGTTGTAATGTGTCCTTACACAATTACATTTTTTTTAAAGATGTCATTGTTTGCTTACTCAAGTTTAAAATGTTATGTGTTGTTTTAGTCCCCTAATCGTTCCAGTTTTAATAATAATCATATAATAAAAAAAACATTGAAAATATGCAGTCACAAAAACACATTGAAAGTAATGACTATCGCCGTGCATTAGCATTTCTTAGAGCGGAATATGTGCTAGGACGCTTCTTGTTTTTTTTTCCGACCGCGTAAAACGCAATGCGGAAAATGCAATAGGATTAGTAGCAATAGGAATTGAATATACATGAGCGAAAGCGCAGAGATAGTGAGGTGTTTGACATGCATGTACTGCCCCAAATGCTATTTCTTTTTATTTTAAAACATAAGAAAATTCGCCATGGGGGAACGCGCCAGCATTTTTTCGCCATTTGTTTTTTTAAAAACCAGCAGTAGAAAATTCACCCACGTGAACCCTACCTAAAGCTAAATAACTTTTTATATCTATGTACAATTCTACAATTACTGGAAGCGCAGATTAAATATAAAATAACTATAAATGCATTTTTTACCTTTTGGCGTTACCGTTCTTTTAACTTCAAAGGTAAATAAAATTTTTACAAGTGAAATATTTACCGCGCTAATCCCAATGGAAAATTACAATTTTTTTTTTTTTTGTGGGGTGGGGTTACTGGTCCTTTAAGATTTGAAAAGTTTTTGGAATCCTGTAATTAAGCACACCTTAGTTAACATTTTCCTCATTAAAATATTTCTGAATTTTTTTTGTAGGTATTGGGCTGTAGCAATTCCAGTTTACATAATGGTTGTAATATGCCTCGCCTATGTCTTTTTATTTGGTATAAACATGCTGAGTACTGCTCGTCTGGACTCCATTGACACTGTGACAGGTATTTCTCCACACAATGCTTGGGATGGAAATTACTAATCAGCATTTATTAATTAGATATCATCAGCTATATATTTATGGGTTATTTTGGAGTTTATATCCTCTCTTTGATGTTCAAATGAACTCTTCTGTATTATTTTTTATTAAATATATCCACATTCAGACCGGGTATACTTGTAATCACTTCTTTATTTGTAGATCTGCATGAAATGCCTCTTTATTTATTTATATATATATATATATATATATTATTTTTCAGACTCCTACGCAAAAAATCAGAGAGATAAAGAATACCAAGCCGATGCGATCCCAGCACTGAAGGACATCTCAATTAGTGATGTGAATAAGATATTATATCTCGCTCAATGACTTCACTGGAAAATTTAGCTCGTTTAGGAAATACCATAGGCACTGCACAGTTTACTTTTACCTGATTTCTCTTTAAATGTTCAATAAAACATATTGGAACTGGATATTTTGTACAAACTGCTTTATATATCTACTTATTTATTATTGTGAATATGAACTGCCCCCTGATCTCTCTGCTTTTGTGTTAGACCCCAACACAATTTCTAAATCAGCAATGACATTTTTGTAATATTTATAGTGAAATATTTTTCTGCTACTTAATATGATTTTGTCGAAGCATTAGTCTAGTGCAGCGGTTCTCAACCTTTTGAGAACCTCGACCCCCGGCTGTGACGTGACGTTTCGCCCGAACGTCGTCACGTACACGCCTCACGTGGTGACATTCGGGCGAAACGTCATCACATACGCTTGTCACGGGGTGACGTTTTCAGCCAACGTCACCCTGCAGGAACCCTTATAAGAAAGGTCCTGCGGGCGCTTCCGGGTGCCGCAGCGGTTCTCGTTGGATGGTCGTGCAACCCCCGCCGGGTCGCAACCCACAGGTTGAGAACTGCTGGTCTAGTGAAACTGAAATTTTAAATACTAGAAATAGCAAAATTCTAATATTAATCATAAAAGTCTAAAGCACATATAGCAGATTGAAATTGTTATTTTAATATTATCATTTATCTCTCTACCTCTTTATGTTTTTTTTCTTTGTAGGATTTTTCTAGTATTTAGTTTAAGTTTTTTATTCTTTTTGTTTGGTAGTAAATATTTAACCGATATGTAAACTTACCAGTACTTCTGGGGGAAAAAAGCTGCAAGCCTTTGAATATTCCTTAAATGAAAGAGCTCTATGTCACCGTCAGATCCTATCAGTGATGAATCTGCTATTGCATTTTCTCTTCAGACGTATCACAGTTCAAACTGACACGGGGACGGGGAGATGTGAACAACTTACTTTGAAATCAGGAGTCACCACCGAAAAATCTACAACTTTCATCATTCTTTTTTTTTAGTGTTTTATAAACACCTTGACTTAACAAAATGTTCCGCAGCGCTCTCTTTGAATTTATTATGTCCTTTCTTTGCAAATCTTGTGCTGCTATCTCCCGGGGAACTCGCTTCTCTTCCCAATTAACAAGTCTTCTAGAAAACACACTGTGGAGAAGCGCAACAAAACAAAGTGCACTAAATAGTGCTTTACCTGAGAAATAATAATCTCAAAGGGGAAGCCAAGGCCCTAATTCACCATTGTGCGAAGTGAGCCGCGAAGCGTTCGGTTCACTTCGCAAATGGTATTATGCGCCCGCTGATGTCCTGCACGTGGACATTAGCGAGCGCATTAAAGGGATTCCCCTCCCGTCGAGGAGACTCGAGTGCTTTCACCGGGAGGGGAATCCCTTTAATGTGCATGCTGATGTCCGCGCACAGGACATCAGCATGCGCATAACACCATGTGCAAAGTGAGCCGAACGCTTCGCGGCTCACTTTGCACAACGGTGAATTAGGGCCCAAATGTCCCAATACAAGGTGCAATATTGAAAATATAGATAATTAAACACACACCACGTGCCGACAATCAGTGATAATTATGCGCTCACCAGATAAATATTGATCTAAGCTAAGGCCTGTAGTGTCAAACATATGGAAACCCTCTGTTCTTATGACTCTCCAAGAAATCAAATATGTTCCATAGTGCATTAAACTTTTTAATGATAACAATAAAAGGTTAAAATATACTCACAAGCGACTGTGAGAAAATTGCATTTAAAATGGCCATATTAGCCTCTCTGTAAAAGCGTGTCTCTGGAGGTATATCCGATTTGCGAGTCAGTCTCTAGTAAGTCCAGACAGCTCTGTAAACCTTCCTCTCCAACTCTACGCATTTCGGAATCGTTTCCTTCGTCAGGAGTTTTTTTGCGCTTCTCCACAGTGTGTTTTCTAGAAAACACCTTGACTTGTTGACTTTTTAAATACAGATTTAAAGTTTGAAACATTGTGTGGCTTATTCATGAAATTCCAAACGGTTGCATAAAAGTCCAAATTCACATTTATTCGCCATTTTCCTATATTCCCCTATTCATCAAATTCATTAATGTGACGAATTTGGTAATTAGTTCAGACGCTTACTACAGTTATGGACTTTTGGAGCTCTTTGCATGTACGTACACAGGTAATTCACCTGTTCATCAAGCTTCAGAGACTATTGCTGTAGCGAATTTCAACTAGGCAGACTTTGTGGCAATTCTCCAGTTTTACTTTGCCATATTAAAGTGGCAATTTGTGGGACTGGTGGAAGGGCTTTTACTGTCCAACTGACTACGCAAAAGAGGGACTACTGAAACAGGAAACAGCACCTATGTTTCTATCCTACATCTTGTTGGGAAAAACTATAACATCCTATGCACTAAACATCAACCAGTCAAGAATATGAAATTATAACAGAGGGTTATCCTGTTTTATTTTGTGGTATAAATAAATCTGACTCTCCCTCTCTATGGAGAGAGGTTTCTAATACTGAACTTAGTGACTATCACAATTTGAATACTGTTACCTTAAGCTTACAGGAGATTTTCCTAATCTAAAATTTCCTTGTCAGCAGTGACCAGAAGTGATGAGAATTCACATCAACGGTCAAATTCTCACTTTGATGAATAAGCCCCTTTATGTTCTTAACTAATTGGGTTTGCTGTAAAGAATCAAAACACTGTATAAAGTGAAATGTCAGCATAGCTCAGTCTATATTACACTGGAGAGTATTTCAGCTATAGCTATTGACAGTCCTTTGCCTGAACATAGGGACAGGGCCACCAATTTGGGAGTAGAGCAGTACAGGGGCTATAGCTATGAGGGGCTCAGCCAGACCTTTATATGAAGGCTTCTGGGTAATGGACTACTAGACTTCACTGGGATGTGTAAGAATCCTTTGGGGGCCCGGTTTTTCATGGTATGGGGTGGCTGTGATCTTTTGATGGCAGCTGTGCATGGAGACATAGGCTTTTATAGAGGGGATCCCCTTTTCTGAATGCTTTACAGCCCTCTAAACTGGGTTGTTGATCCAGTTGCCATTGAAAGTAATGAGATATGGTGTACCCGCATTTTTATGCCAGCTTTAAACACCAGCATCTAAACTCCCAGGGGCTCATGAAAGTCCAAACATTTGTGTCAAGGTCTGAATTCACATCTATTTGTCACTCCCCCACCTAAGCGTATTCAGCAAAGTTTGTGATATGGCAAATTTATGACCAGTCTGGACACTTATGACATTCATGGACTTACACATCTCTTTGCCTTACGTCATGCTCATTTTATGTAATTTGGCTATTCATTAAGTGTTGAGTTTTCGAAGAAGCAAATTTGGCAAGGGGGTGTACTGTGTCGCATTTTGCCAGTTTGACTTTGACAGAAGCAGGACTCCAGTGTGGTCCATGAGTGAGTAAGTAAGTCACTCAAAATTAACAATAAGTAATGCATGACAACATGATCTAGGGTCAGGATGACATAGAAAGGATTGTATTAGTCATACAATTAGTAATCACTGCACTTGACTAGAGAAATTCACATCATTACTAATGACTACACTGTACTACTCCAAAAGTCACTTGTTCACTATGTGAATTCTCCACTCGGTGAATAAGGAGTAGCAAATTTGCAATTCTTGGAGCACAGCAACAAGAAGTGAGGTGAATTCACTTTAACATTTGAATTTGCACTTTCATGAATAAGCCCCTCTAGTCTGTCATTGCCCTTACATAGTTAATTGCTCTTATCTACTTGCCTTTCATTACTTCTTATCAACCCTAAATACTGTTGTAGGATAGTTGGATTTTACCTTTTATTACTCATCAAGACTCTCGGGGAGTCCTGCTTTTAAAAGCCTTGTCACCAAAAAGATCCAAAGTAAACCTCATCGCATCAGACACTAAGCTTGCTATGAAGTCTTCTTGGTGTGAGACATAGCCTTGTAATGATTTACTTAGAATGATGCTGTAAACTAAGATCAAATGTCCACTCTCACAGGCAGAAAGGTCTACAGTTTCCTAACTTGCCCTCATTTTCACCCCTTGACCTCACCTTATCAGTGAGTGGCCTTTTGACACCATCAAGATTAGAATTAAAGGGCAAGTGAAATAGTCTTACAGAATGATGATTGCCAATGGGGACTTTGAACCCTTTTTTTCCCACCAGTGTGAAATGTGCACACTAATGGTTTAAGCCATATCAGTCCAGTTGAATAACTGAGCACTGCTCTGATGAAGAGGGAATATCTCTTGAAAGCAATGAACTGTTAGTCCAAATAAAGGATCAAGTAATATACTACAGTACTCATCTTTCTAAATATTCACACTGTAAGTGTGAATATTAATAGATGGGAGCCTCCCAATGTTTTTGCTTGTCAGACTGTAATCAATCTGAGTGTTACATTTTGAAAAAGTAAATGGGTAGAAGTTAAAATTCAAAATGGTTAAGGGTAACTATTCATGCTTTTCTGAAAGCTTAAATGTAAAAATGTAGGGCTGGCCATTCTGATTAAAGATGCTTAGTTGCTTGCAGTACTACTTTCCACAACTGTAGTCAACAGCTACTCTTTTCTATAGACTGTGATAGAACAGCACCACTAGTTATGAATATCTCTCAATACCAAAACATTGGCGAAATATAATAACTACAGCATTTTAAAAAGCATCTCCTGTATCTGTGTACCCTTTGTTTGAACTAGTAACCCTACTCAAAAATATTGCATCATTTACTGATGACTCCAAGGGCAGTGCAGTGGCTCAGTGGTTAGAGTTGTCATTGCTGAGTCTTGGGTTCTATCCCACCCTGAACCCAAGGAAGGATTCCAGCGCTGTGATCCTTTCCACTTCAACATAAAACATAAACAACATAAAACAGCAGTGTTAAAGAAGAGGCGTGTACCGGAAGAGAATCGTAATGCTGTAACAGAAGAAATGAAGATCAACCCTATCTTGAAGGAGAAGTCAGCACTGGATGAAAGGAGGTGATCGGTAAGCATGATTAGCTAGTAGTACTGGCAATCTTACCCTAGGCATAACAAGCATTAGTTTTCCTTTGAGTAATAACGGAGATCAAGTCTGTGCAGTTAATGTCATGATAAAGTTTGTGAAGAAACAGATAGCCTAAATGTACTTAATACATGGAAAATGATGATTCTGTAAATAATGTTGTGTATGAGTTTTATTAATAAGTTAAAGGAAAATGTAAGCGTTTTATCCCCCGGTCTCACAGAAACATTATAAAAGTACTATTTCCAGTTTTCGAAGCTAAGTGGAACGCATGCGTTCCAACCGCTCACACACACAGGCATGATCACCTCCAGACATCGAAACGGAGGGTGGAGCACAGAGACGATATAGCAATGAAAGGATACACAGATGCGTTCCAACACGATTGGAACACATATGCAGCCTAATAAAGGTCAGATGACATGACGCACTTCCGGGTTTACGATACCCGAAGAAAAAAACTATAAAGTAACTAGAAATAACTACCATATCGTATTAAATTCCAGAGATGTGAGCCACACTAAAGTGAACTAAACCATTAAACAGTTAAGAACTCATAATATACACACAAAAAAGAACCCCTTTCCAATCGAAAACCGGAAGTGGCCTCACTCCGAATTTAAATGAGAAGTTTATTAAATCATATATAAGAAACTGATTAACTAATAAAAAATAAATAGGACCATTAATGATATAATTATCAAACACAACAGTATGACAACTTAAAAATAAGTATTAATTTATGGAAAAGAAATCAGTACACAAGAAGTTCACACCACTTCCTGCCAGCTAATTAGCATTTTAGGCGGGAAATTGAAATAATTGTGTATATAAGGTCCCATGGACCAGTAGTCCACCATTTGCTCAAATTTTTCCCTGAAGAAGTCCGTAAAGGACGAAACGCGTCGGAAATTTGTATTTATCTATTTTAATTATTTATTTTGATATGTTTTAAGTAATTATTAAAAGTTTTTAAGTTGAACATTTTTGTGAGTTTCTTGAGACTAAGAAACATTCCCCTGCTAGTAAAACCTGAGAGAGGAAAAGGATTTCATTCCGAGTAAGAGGAACCCAGAGCGGGAACCCACCAGATCCTGGTGAAAGATCCACAGAAGGTCGGGATTACACCATAGTAATCCAAGGCGCAAACTAACCTTGAAATTGTAAGTAGTATTTCACTTACTCATATAAGCTACCTAAGTGACCTGCACTATACTTTCCTCCCTTTTACCTAGAAGAAGCGCAGCACTCCCTCACCTTTCTGAATAAGTTAAAGATACTTGCTCCAGGTGTAAACTGAAATTCTTGGTTAAGTTAGATTTTTTTTTTATTTGTGAATTCGCTTTAGGGCTGTTTCAGCAAAATTCTTAAGGGGCGTCGTTCATTTATGTGATGAACGACGTCAAATACGGAGAGGGAAGATTTGGAAATTGGACAGGGAAATGAAAGCTGATTGTGCCTTAGTACTGATGCTGGGTACAATCAGCTAGATTTAAAATAAGGGTATAGTTCTGCTTTAACCAAAACTGACCAGTAGGAGCATTGTTTCACTGGAGTCTATATATTACATTTCATTTTACTTGGACAGGGATAGCAGTAAGGTGCTCCTTTGCATGTTAGAAAATATGAATATATAAATGACTCTCACTCAAAATAACCAATGCATATACTATATGTTCTGCTTTACTGAAAATAAAGCAAAGGAAAGCCTTTTTGGGGCATATTTATTTTAAATTGGCTGAAAAGACGTTAATTCTGTACCAAGTTAACACTGTGATTTCTTGTCATATTGGTTAAATTCTAAAAAAATGGGAGGGGGGAGGGGTTAGAAGAACGGAAAGCTGTAACCTCTCACAACCAAGTAAAGAATTAAAAGAAATTATTCTTTATTGCAGCGGTTCTCAACCTGTGGGTCGCGACCCAAGAAATTACTCTGATCCTTCAGTGTAAGAACATTACTAGGGGAATTCTGGATAGTCCAAAGTGAGGTGCGGAGTGTTCGCCTCACTTCGGACTTACTGATCTGCGCTTGCTGATGTCCTGCACGTGGACATCAGTGAGCGCATTAAAGGGATTCCAGTCTCGGCGAGGCAACTCTTTTGCTGTCGCCGAGACTGGAATCCCTTTAATGCTCTCGCTGATGTCCGCGTGCAGGACATCAGCGAGAGCATATCAGTCTGTGTGAAGTGAGGCGAACACTCCACACCTCACTTTGAACTATCCTGAATTCCCCCCTACAAGTTATGGGTACTACATAACTGGAGGTGTGATCTTGATCCAGGGAATTATTCTGATCCTTCAGTGTAAGAATATTACAAGTTATGGATACTGGATAACTGAAGGTGGGATCTTGATCCAGGGAATTATTCTGATCCTTCAGTGTAAGAACATTACAAGTTATGGGTACTGGATAACTGGAGGTGGGATCTTGATTCAGGGAATTATTCTGATCCTTCAGTGTAGGAACATCACAAGTTATGGTACTGGATAACTGGAGGTGGGATCTTGACCAAGGGAATTACTCCGATTGCCATATTTGGAGTTGGGAAGGATTTTTTCCCTATTATGAGAACAATTGGCTGTTGCCTCATGGGATTTTTGCCTTCCTCTGTATCAACATTGCAGGATATTAGGCTGAACTGGATGGACTTGTGTCTTTTTTTCAGCCTTATAAACTATGATATTATGGGAATTATTCACTAAAGTCCAAATTGTTGCGTATGGGTGCGAATTCCCAGATAAAGACAGTCGCAATAGGCTGCTACTGTCACAGTCGTGTCTTTATAATGAGAATATTGTCGCAATCTTAACCTTAAACATTGTTGCGACTTTACAATGGGGAAATTGTAGTGGATTTGCTATAGGAATCTGCTGTTTGCAAATTCGACAGTCGAATTCACACCTTAGTGAATAACCTCCATTATGTATTTTCAGTGCAATATCACCCTTTCCAGTGATGTTTTATGACTCGTATTGATGCCGTTTCAATGTGATTTGGAGATTTACACCTCGCAGCATATAAGAATAATCATCGGAAGCATTTTTGGGGGGGGAAATAAAAGGGATTAATTTTTGATACAATAAATACTCTTTGGTTTATAATGAATGTAAGAAAAATCTGATGGTAACAGAGGTGTCTTAAAATTGCAGGTGAGAATGGGAAAAAAAAAGTATGCAAAATGTGCTAAACTGGGTAAATGATGCTTTCCAATGTACTTAGCCCTTTTGTAAATATGCTCCGAGTGCCCAGCTTGTGTCCATTATTTATGTCGAGCACATAGATCTCCATCGTTTTGCTAGACAGACTACACCATACTTCCTGGACAAATATCTTCTATTCCATAGATGGTCAATTCATTATCTAAATCCCCATGTTTGTTTGAAGCCATTTTGCCATGAGGACATACTGGTACATTGTTTGTAGCGGCAGAGCCATGACCTTGCAATGGGCTCATTGTACGGTCTGTAGCACATGTATGGAAGGTGAAGAACTATATTTTGTTTCCTGTGAATACATTCCATCCCATTCATGCTTTGACTTAACAAAAAAAAAAGGATTTTTTTTTTTTTTATAAAACTACATGGTTGTAATCCACACCATCCTCTCTTGTATAATTTGAAATCCAAAACACAAATTGTAGCGTGTCCTAGATTTCCCGGATGTCCTCTTTGTTCGTCAAGGTGACACACACTTGAAGTGCTTTAAAACTAGCTTCTTATGTTATGAGGTAGCAACATTCTTTCTGTTTGCTTTTACAAGAATTACTTTCTCATTCATTATCCCCCGATTTGTGCAGTGAAACTTCCAGAAACACAATATTATATAATGGGGCATATTTACAAAAACCATTTTGATTAACTCTGTTTTGCTGTTAATTTTAATTTCATTTTCAAATGTTAAATAAATGTGAATTCACGCCTTTAGGTGACTAATTGGCCTTTCATGAATAAGCCCCCGCCAACCTAACAAAATTACCTGTCTATACAAATGTTTTGCTAGATTTAAACTAAACAGTAAATTAATAATTGTTTTTTGTCATTATTTTATTTTTAAGGATTTAAAGGAGATATTTATAATATTTGAAATTTTTTTCGACTTGGTAAGAATATAGTGATATCACTTTTGTCGCCGTTGTATTTTTTCTGCTGAAATGTATTCGCCTGATTTAGTTGAAAAATAACGTTGATATCGATGTTGGTATGCAATAGAAGGCAAACTGCACTGAAAATGGTGTAATGTATGCCATTTTGATGGTTCGATATTTATCGAGATCAATCTTTACCGATATTCTAATTTTTAACATTTTTGTTTCAGTTTGCGAAATCAGAAGATTCAGTGAATAACAAAAAAAATAGCGCAGAAAAAAGTGGCGAAAGACTGCGAAGGAATCAAATAGGTCTAAATGAGATTTAGCAATTTCACTCAAAGTGATGCAGTAGTTTTCATGTTTGTAAAGTCAGTTTCTATAAGACATGAAACATTGCTTTGGTGTTTTATTTTTTTCAGAGTAAGAAGGTTATATTATAGAATATTATATATTATTACTGATATACAGTATATTATTACAGTTATGCCGTATATTATTACTGTGTTAAAGTACAGTGTGTAATGTGCACAGACCCGCTAAGAGCTGTTATAACTGGTTCTCTGTTGGCAATAATGAATTACATTTTTGGAATTAGAGGGATATATTGAATGAGACCTGTTAAAATTAGATGGAGGGCAGTCTTCTTAGGGCATCTACATGTTGCGTCTCCAATATGTGCTAAATCAGCAAATTCACATCAGATAACCTTGAGAAAGGGGTCAAAACAGGAGGATATGTAGGTGAAATTGTGAGAATGTAAATTAAAACATGTTGAAAGAGGAAATTTTTTTTTTTTTTATCAGTTGGAATTTTTACTTTATGACCTTTCTAGGTAGAAAACAGGAGTTGAAAGGAGAAATAAATCCAGTCATTCATATCTCTTTAAATGTTGTTTTTGTAATGTTTAATAAAGTTACATTGTTTTATTGCAACTCTAATCACATATTACTCCTGTGATCCTGTCTCTTGGATGCTGCTTACTTGCAGTTGGACTGGTTGCTGTAGTATACCTTTAATATTAATGTGTGCGGTTGAACTGTTTGTTTTTATCCTTCAGGAAAAAGAAAGAAAAAATCCTATCTTGCTGCACCCGTGTGAACTGTCACATTGTGACCCAGGTGTCTGGATTTGACCTTAGGAACATCCATCACATTTAACAGAGGTCACAGCTTCCTCCTCCCTTCTTAGCATGGCATGATGGGGTATGATCAGTTTACCTGTTCGCTATTTGGAGACGTTCCTCTCTGTCGCATTGTCCCATTTGAGCAGGTTGTGTCAGGTTTTGATATGACAGGTAACCAAACATGATTAATTACCTAATGAAAGGGAAATGGATTATCCACTGGAGTACAAGGGTATGGGCCCCATTGCAAAATCTGCACTGGCAACCCCCGAGCACCGTAATTTTACAGAGAATGACCCATTTTTAGCAGTTTATGGACATCCCTGGGCACTCTCTTCCCATGGGCCCCGTAGAAGCTGGTTACTATGGCTATATGATGCTTTTACACCCTATGTTTAGCACAACCTTTGGAGCTGAGGAAGAGGGAATATCTCTCTCAAAAGCTTGTCTTATACATTGAACTGTTAGTCCAAATAAGGTATCATATAATACTACTATAATACTACAATATTCATCTTTATAATCATATAATACTACAGTATCCATCTTTTTTACCCCCCCCCCCATGTTTGGCACTTTTATAGGTAAATGGCATTAAGTGTTTCTTGTCTATGTAGTGTCACTCTCCTAATGAATAGGGCAGTAGCAGGCTCCAGCTGCCTTGGCATCTCCCACTGTGAAATCTGCCCCACACACTCCCAAGCTCTACGACTGCCCTTCCACTGCTGTGGTTCTGAGTGGTGGGGACTGTGGATCTGAGTGGAGGAGACTGTGGCTCTGAGCGGCGGGGACTGTGGCTCTGAGCGGCGGGGACTGTGGCTCTGAGCGGCGGGGACTGTGGCTCTGAGCGGCGGGGACTGTGGCTCTGAGCGGCGGGGACTGTGGCTCTGAGCGGCGGGGACTGTGGCTCTGAGCGGCGGGGACTGTGGCTCTGAGCAGTGGGTGTTGCTGATTTAGGAATAAACCTACTTTGGTTTATGGGCCTAAGTGTCCCTTGTAAAGGGATTTGCAATCTAATGGGCAAAACTATAATTTTCCTAGTAATGTTTACTCGCGCTAACTAAATGTAATGTAATGTTTATTGTACATTTAGTAACGCTAACTAAATGTACAATAAACAGGTAAAAGAAAACGCCTAATGCCTGTGTGACATTTCTATCTTTCTTACAGAATTTACTGCTACTGGAAAAAGTAACATTTTGGAAAGTACAAAGCAAATGTTTTGCTCCCAATGTTTTTGGCAATAATGACACATTGACAGCACTTTTTATCTGAACAGAAAGCTCTTTGTTTTATTATTATTTATTCATAGTCACAGAACAGCATTACATTATCCGCATCATACATACATATCTAACGCTCAGACACTGTAATCAAACAATTTAGGGGGTTAATCTCTAAAGTCCGAATTTGACTTTCAAATTCTCAAACAGCGGATTCCCATAGCAACAATTCTCCCATAGTAAAGTCACAACTGCGACAATATTCTCATTCTAGAGACACAACTGTGACAGCAGCAGTCTATTGCGACTCTCTTTAGCTGGAGAATTCACACCTTTACGCCACAATTCAGACTTTAGAGAATAAACCCCTTTGTCTTCATTTAATTTTTTTTTTTTTTACCATTTGAGGAGTGTTTGTTGTATACAGCTTCAAATGAAAAAAAAAAAACCTGATATATATATATTAATTATCCCTTTAGGGTAGGTTCACACTGGCATTTTTATGCGCGGCATATCATACAAAAACATACATAAAAACAAAATACGCTGCCAGTGTAAACCTATGGACTTACCTGGTTCCGGACACACTAGAGTTTGACGTGCATACGCTGCGTCCTGAATGCTGGCTGTCGCATTTTGTGCCAGCGTATTATGCCACACACAGAATGTGGCCAGATAGGAAGGGTCGTGAACGCCAAGGGAGCATTCACACTGTCGCTGATAAGTACAATAGAAAAATACACCAGAGCATTTTTTTCCACACTATCGTATTATGTGCAGCGCATAATATGCTAGTGTGAACCTAGCCTTAGGCTATGTTTATTGGTACAAGAAGTGTAAATCCTGCATTGTCAAGAGGTGATGGAAAAGTGGAGATAGACATCATGTACACTGTCCCATAAAATACACACTAATTGCACTCTTTCCACTTGACTGAATTTCTATAGGTGAGCTCTTTAATTCCAAGCCATTTCCTTTCCCATGGGTTAATAAAAAAATGACTAGCCATTATCCACCTAAAGAGGTGGGTAGGAACCAGTTACATTTACTCAGTTACATTTACTCGAGTAACTTTTTGGAAAAATTGTACTTGTTGTGAGAGTGATTTAATGTGAAAAGACGTTTACTTTTACTTGAGTAAATCTGTGGTGAGAAAAACGCTACTTTTACTCCGTTTTGCCGTGCACTATTCTTTATAATGAGAATATTGTCGCAGTTGTCGACTTTATTGTGTAAGAAAATAAGCTTGCAAAATTTACTGGTAGAAAAGTTTTGCAAAAAGACCAGTTGTTTATTGTTGAATTATTTGGGCTACAATTGCCTTTGTGTTTTTTTAGTAAACACTATAAAACAGATGTGGTTCATTACTGTTTTATTTTGGCTAATATTAGCCTTTATGCTTTTTATTTCTAATTATTTCCAGTCTCATTAAAAGTCATTGTTTCCAGTAATTCAGTTTTCCCTGGTGTAATTTATTGACAGGAGATGGTACTCTGCACTTACTCACTACTTGAGTAGGTTATATTCAAAGTACTTTTTTACTTTTACTCAAGTAAATTTTTGGATGCATACTCTCTACTGTTACTTGAGTAAGATTTGGTTCAAGTAACAGTACTTTTACTTGAGTCAAATTTTTGACTACTCTGCCCACCTATTCTCAGTCAATTCTTTTTCCACCAATGCCATTGCACTATATCAGGGGTAGGCAAACCATGGCTCTGAAACCGCATGTGGCTCTTCAGTAAAGTAGGTGACCCCTGCACTATATTAAAGGACCAGTAACACACAAAAATCAATTGGCTTGACATGCAATTATTCAAATACAGCACTTGTTAAAATGTTATCTTTGAAGTTAAATTGCTCACCCAGGCCCTCTGTTTTCTGTTTAATGCTTTAGTATAAATTCAATAAATGATCCAAAAGCCCAATGTTTAAAGCTAAAGAGATAAATATCTTTATAGACGCATTGCTTAGGGAGAAAAGATTAATTATATACTGTACTTTACTTTATATGTACTTGAGGGATTTTCATTTTTGTTGTTGTTACTGTTCTTTTAAGTGTTGTTACAGTAACTGCAACACCAACAATGAATACATTCCTGAAATGCATTTACAATTACTGTATATTCAATCTGTGCTTCCAAACATTCTAAATGTTGTCTATAAAGTAAGATATTTTGCTTTAGTAGTCAGTATTAAGGATACACTTCTTGTAAATGCTTTTTGTAAAACAACGTAGAAAACAATGGGACTAGCCGAGGTCCCAGAAACAGTGCCAGGACGAGGTGACAGTGCTAAAATGCGCTCCCCACCAGCAGTCTCTCCTCTGCTGTACTCCATACAGTGCAGCAGTATCCCATATAGTGCACTACAGAACAGCAGGTAAAGTGGTACAAGGTAGTGTGTGGCTCTGTAATTTTTAAGTTCATTTCTCCATATTGTGTTGATCCAACCTTCACTTTCTACATACTGTGCTGCCCCACAATACCCCTCATTCTCCATTCTGTGCTGCCCCATAACACCCCCATACTGTACTTCCCTCACAACCCCCTCCCTCCTTTCATGCCCTCTGAAGGAGGGGGGGGGGGAACTCCCTGTCCCTACTTACCTCTTCCCTGGCCCAGCTCGGTCTGCTATAGTACTTAGTGCTACAGCAATCCTCTCCCCAGCGCTGCCTTTAACGTCCGCTGTGCCAATTACAGGAAGTTAGAGGCGGGGGAGGGATTGCTACATTTAATGAACAATAACAGCATTGAAAGTCAGGATTTATGTTTTAAGGATATGGTGAGTGTGTCCCTTTGGATAAACCGTAGCTTGTTTTATCTAGGCAGTGTTGCTAGGGGGTATGGTGGGGCATTTATTGATTCTACTTTTGTTTTATAACTGTGTTAGAATAAAATAAAGCTCGCTTCTGCCTATTCTTTTCTTGACATGCGAAGTTCTTATGAAAAGTGCAATTTCAGGAAAACAGGGCTGAATTTCAGCCAGGCCAAGGCTTCTGGGATGCTGACCCGGCTCAACCGGCTTTTGGATCACATGGAAAAAAGCAGTTTTTGTTGGGAGTGGGGGTCACAAATATTACAGTATAAGTAGAGGTTCACCTGTATTAGAGTCTTGGAAGTAACCCCTAATTGCTGGAATTTGGGATTATCAAGATGTAGCAAAATAACAAACCATTTACAGTTACATACTGTATATATAAATTTATATGCATGTTATACTCCACCCTTCAAGCCCTGGCTGCATTTCAAGGTAGTTGTCTGTTAAATAAATGGTAGATCCCCCCTCTCTACTTTCATTTGTCTATACATGTTTAATCCTGAAAAGTGCATTAAATACTATTAATCACACAATATTTCTAAAACACTTTTATTGTCAGAATTACTCTATTTACATTATAAACATTTTTACTGAAATTATGTACAAGATATTTACAAATATTACAGATATACACGATTAAAGGACAGAATTCAGATGCACGAGGGGTTCCAATGAATAGTTTGCTGCTTTTAACATTATTATCAGTGATTCCTGTGTCATTGTTTGAGGAATGAAATGTGATCGTTGTGGTGCAGAAACAGATTCAGGAACACAATCACTGCATGTTCTACAATATAAAAAACGTAAGAACACAATAATCGAACACATAATTTAAAATAAGAACAGTCTGGGTTTTTACCTAAAACAAGGTTTGATTTTCTGCAAAATTAGTTGCAAAATGACATATCCTTATATCCTTTTGCATGGTGATTATGGGAAATGTAGTCTACAAATGTCGAAATGCAAATATTGCACAACTGCCTCTAGACTATTACATAACAGGCAAATAATTTGCACTGCATTGCTTTACAATATCCTATATAGGTTGTTCTTTATGGATTACATTGCTCATGAAAAATGTGTGTAAGGAGAAAATTCACATGATGAGCAAAATTTACTAAAATCAGAATTTTTTTTTAACTTTTTCGAAAATATGTTTTCGGCCTTCTCGCCTCCCTGTTTTGGCCATTTTTTTGCCCGGAAAAACAAGCGAAAAATGTCAAAAAACATACTTTTCAATCTTTTATAAATGTCAAAAAAATCGTTCCTGATTTTAGTAAATTTCACCTATTTATAAGTCCAACCCCTAGCAACCATTCAGCAATTACCATAGAAATAATAGATCAGCTCCACTGATTGCATTTAATTTTACTGCAGTCAGTTTACAATTATTCAGACCCTTGTTAATAAAAATAATCTGTGTTTTTCAACTGTAAACGGGTATTAATCTATGTCGTTTTGCAAACGAGAAAAAAGGATAGTTTAGAATGGGGATTGAATAAATGAAAAAGTATCCTGACCCTCACATTCCTGTTACCATATAGTAAAACATATGAACTCGTTTACAATCTCATCTCTGCATTTGCAACTCAGAACGCAGTAAAATTGCTGATACAATTTGTAGCAAAAATTCCATTTTACACTAACACTTTACTTACACTTTACACTTACAATTGCAATGCTTTTTAGAAGCAGCAGCTATGCAGATGGCCTCATGTAAAGTGAAAACAATGGGAAGATAGTCTGGGAAATAAAATTAATGCAACAAGTGTAAACATGATTGTGCAAGTTATGTATATAGTTTGTTAATAAATCATTTGTATTGCAACAATGTATATGTAGATAAACCAAAACAGATTATCAATGTACTGTAATACAAAACAAAAATAAAAATTATAAAAAAAAAAACATGATTGTGCTATCTGCAGCTCCATTAAGTTCAATGGTATCTTGAAAGTTGCAACTACCAAATGCATTGTATGAATATAGCAGTCCCATTCCGCTCCTAGAAATGGCTGCAGTCACAGTTGCCAGTGTATATAAGTCATAAGAGCTATTGTAGCAGCTTCAAGTGTCACAAAAGTTTCCATTGTAAACCAGCCTATAAGAAATAAGTTATTTATGAAGGAATTAGTCTACAAATGTAACAGTTCCCCCAGAATGTATTTCTGGTTTTTGTCAAGCGGAAGCTTTTGAACTAATCAGCAGAACCCTTGTTTAATTCAAGAAATAAAAACTATACACAACTGCTTTTGTTTATAACAGTCGTTGGTTGGCTACGCCAATTCCCATGTAAAGAGCGCTGAAACAAGTACAATATGTGATTGCAGCCATGATCGAGCAAGTGCAATATGGGAAGAATACTGTAGTCTTGTGAGTTGTGTTTTTGTTGCAGTCATTTCCCACAAACAGAGGGAATTGCTAAACAGATTTGGTTATGGTGATCTTCTAGTGGTGTATACCGGAATAAGTTTTATAGATAAAATGCGATGCGGACGTTTTTCAAAGGAACATTTCACCCCTGGATGCTCATCATTAACTGTTCAAGTTGTATTTCCCATGGCAATGAATATATTTAACAAATGATGTTCCAGAATATTGTTTCTTTTTTTCATTGTTGCTGCTGCTTCCTCGCTTGTGACAACGCTGAACAAACGGAATCTTCTCCAGTTGTTTCCGCTGACGCATTCTCTTTATTCCAGTAGTCGTAGAATTCCATCTCATCCTCTTCCTCTTCAGATTCTGACTCGTCATTGTAGAAGTGGATGGTGGCTTGAACTGGGAAACTAGCGAGGACCTTCTTTCCCATATGTTGTAGATATTCAGTGGTTTTGGACCTGGGCATGAACAACCTTATAAATGCAAAACAGAACAATTTCAATATAAAAAATAGCAACAAGTGACCTATTAAAGGGGCACTAAGGGGCTTATTGACTAAAGTGAGAGTTTGACTGTCAAAGTGACTTCGCATCAGGTGGCTACACCCTGATTCCCTTTTCCTTATTGAGTAAACAGCGGATTCCAATAGTAAAGTCGTGACTGTGTCAGTAGCCGTCTATTGTGTAGTGTGCGACCATCGTTAGCTCGTGAATTCGCCACATCGCAGAGTTTGCTGAATACCTGAATATGGGGAAGTGGTGAATTCACACCTTTACGTGACAATTCAGGGGGTAATTCAACATACTCCGAACTTACCCTCTGATGCTTCGCCTCTGTTCGCAGACACTGTTATGTGCTCG